>WBMZ01003226.1:0-17922 GCA_013400975.1 Atrichornis clamosus | reverse complement strand
CCCCTCCTGGCCTCCTCCACCATTCCCCTCCTCCCCACAAATTTGCATCCAGTGCTGCCCCCCCCAACCAGCTGAGGCCAAACCCGGCCCTTTGCTCCCCAAAATTCCCATTGTTCCAGCAGGACAGGCTCAGAAATTTGGGAAGGCGGTGGTTTGAGGGGGGGTTGAGCTGTCACCTAAAACTCTTCCAAAAACAGCACTCAGACATCACTGAATTGCTCGGAAATGCACTTTTTTTGTCCCATTTTCCAGCCTCTGCCTCCTCGAGCTCCCGTCCAAACACGACGGGATCACAGCACATTTCTCTTCCCTTAATGAGGGATGAAAATCGAGGGTCAGTTATTAATTAACAGAGTCATTAATGACTTCCCGTCCTTGCTGGTGGCACAGATGGTCTCCTGCTGCGGCAGGAGGGAGAGATGATCCCCCTTTCCCTCACTTCCAATGACAATTCCCGGGAGATCTGGGACAACCACAGCAGTCAGAGAGAGGTTTTCCTTAGAGAAATGCTGTTCCTGGGCAGGAAATTTTCCTTTTTCCTCACTCTCCCATTAGAGGGGTGAAAATCCCCCTGGAACCCCCTTTTCTTTTTTCTCCTCTGAAAATGTGGCCCCAAAAGAGTGGGAATGCCAGAATTTGGGGGTGTTTGGGCACGGATTGGTGCACAGAGCTCAGTGTCAGGACTCCCACAGGCCCTGGGCAGCCCCTTCTCCCTCCCACAGCCCAGAACCTGGAATTAGAAACCCCCAAAACTGAACATTTTCCACCCAAAATCCCGCTTCCAGCTGCATTTTTGCTGCCATGGTTTTCCCCAGGAGCCGTTTCGCCGGCTCCATTCCTGGTTGGAAAACAACAGTGGGACACACTTATCCCTGAGTTCTCCTGACACGGGGTTAACCCAATCCTGGTTTTCCAATGCCTCCTCCCAGGAATCTGCCCTCTCTGCCAGGCTCCTGCCTTTCCCAAAACAACCCCCACCCACCTGGAGCCCGACCTGGGCTCCGGCAGCCACATCCCAGCAGCACCCTGCAATTAAAGCTATTTCGGAAACAGAGGCACATTCCAGTCGTGGAAAGACCTGGATTAAAAAAGGAAGCTCTGTGTCCCTGGGGGCCATCCCGGGGCAGGTGGGATTAATTCCCCCAACAGCTGAAAATACCACTGAGAGAGGCCAAGTTTGTGGAGTTTCCCTCTGTTGAACATCCCGACTCACCAGGGATGGAGGATCAGCCCCAAATCCCATCCCGGGTCACCCCAAACGCTCCCAGCGGGATTTTCCACAGCATTTTGGGCACTGTGGTGCCGAGCCAGCCCCGTGCCAAGGGTGCTTTGACTCCTGAGAAAAACCATCCGTGCTTTGGATTTGGGAATTCAATTTCCCAACCTGCCTGGATTCCTCCTTCCAGCCAATTCCGGGTGGCTGCTGCGATTTTATACCAAATAAATGGGAATAAATTGATGGGTTTCTCACTCCAGCTTTGGGATCTGGAGCTTCCAGTAACTGGGCTGGGAAGTGAAGTTTTCTTCCCTACAGAAGAGCATAAAACACTAGAGGATAATCCCGATTAATTTGAGGAGCCACAGGAGGAAACTTGGAGCAGGAGATGGTGGTGGAAAAGTTCATTGTGATGTTGAGAAAATCCTGAGGAAAATCTGGAGAAAACCCATTTTCAGTGAAATAAAGGCTCTGGTTCTACCCAGGGCTGGAAGCAGCTCCAGTATCCACATGGATGGAGAATCCAAGGTCGAAGCTGTGGATCCAGGGAAAGCAGTTGTGGGATTTGCCTTGGAAAATTGTTCCTGGGACCCTGCGGACTCCCAGATGTTTGTCCTGAGTAAATCCATAAATGTGGCTCCATTTTGGGGGAGAAACTTCACTCCTGACTTTGCTGTGCTGCTAAAGATGAGATGTTGGAGCTGGAGATCACAATTATTCCTGATCCATGGAATCGGAGGAGAACCTGGCTCTCAATTCCAACATAAGTTTCCTCAAACAGGAGATGCCAAATCCGTTTTGGGAGAAACTTGCAAAACAGAAAGGCCTGAGATGAGGTTTATCCCAAAATAAAAAAAAAAAAAAAAAAGAAGTGGGATTTGGAGCTAATCCATGCTCTGTGCCTCAGTTTCCCCACTTCTGCAGTGAATTCCTTTGGAAAACACATGGATAGCACTGATGGAAGTGCTCTAAACCACACAAATTCCTGTTAATCAATATAATCTCAATTCTTAGCGACCACGAAAACCTTGTGATTCCCCTACCCAACCTTCCAAATTCCCAGGAAAAGCCAATGTGACTTTCCAGACATGCCCAACTATTGATGGAAGAGTCATTTCCACTCAGTTAAAGGTGAATTTTGAGGAATTCCCATTTCCCAGGAATTGCAGCTCCCCCTCACCCCTCCAGACCCTGGGATGGAATCGGCTTTGATATCCACGGAGATCAATAATCCAAAACACACCGGGGGCAGAGCCAGCAGAGCATTGGGGACCAAATTTGGGAGCACATTCCACAGGGAAGAGGATGGTCACCTGACCTGCTCCCAGTCCAAACCAGCCGCAGGATCTCCAAATCCTCCTCAGCCACAGAATTCCAGGGTTGGAAGAGGCCTCCGAGGCCACTGAGTCCAACTTGGAAAGGCCCAAAGTGCATCCCATTGGTCAAGGTGCAAATCCAGGAATTTCCCATCGGGAAGACGAGTCCTACTCCAGATGGGCCAAAATGTGGTTCAAATAGTCCGTGTGTCCCGCTGGATCCGAGGGGAAAATCTCCTGGCACAGGTCACAGGCCAGAGCAGCCTCGGAGGTGGGGCCGGTGCCGTGTCCAAGCGCTCCCTCCTCCAGCGTCCAGCCCGGAGTCCAGGATGTCTGTGAGGAAAAAAGGGATTACGGGACAGAGAGACTCCCAGGAGTGTCCTGGGGCAGTCTCCAAAACCAGACTTTTGTGCCCAAAAAAGGCTGGGCTGGAGTTTGGGGCAGCTCGAGTCGCCCCTCGCTCCATCCTCCATCAAATCCCCCAGACAATCCCACGTCCAGGTGGCTCCTGAGCCTCTCCCATCGCTTCCTCCGGGCCAAACCAGGAGGAAAACAGGATTGAAGCAGCAAACTGGAGCACATTTGTCACTTCCTCCTGTGCCGTTGTCATCTGAGTGCTGAGAAGGCCTCTCGGGCCTTCCCCAGACAGACGCGGCCTCCACTTCTCCCCTTTCATCCTTAAAAAGAAACTCCCTTCCCAATGCAGGCCCAAATCGGGAGTTTTCCCCAGGAATGCCCAGTCCTAGGAGCCATTAAATAACTTTTAAGAGCTTCATTTAGAAGGAATGAAAGAAAATGGGATTGGAATCCCAGGGACCCTCAGTGGGAAGCCCAGGATTGGGGTCAAGGTTCTCCAGGAGGACTGAGGGGCCAGAGCTCAGGAAATCATTTTGGAATGATGGGAATCATTTGGAATGATTTGGAAACGTGTTTGGGGACGTAGAGAGCAGAGAAAATAGAGGAAATCCTTCTGAGCTCATTTAATGTGAAGACCCAAAGGAAGTTGAGAGAATTTCCCCCCAGTCAGCTCCTCCAAGGGTTCCTCAAAGCCTCCGAAGGGATCATGGGAGGGATTTCCTGGCTTGGCAGCCACATCCCAGGGGCTTTTCTGTACCTAATTCCCTTGGGAACTGGAAAACTGGGAGACTTTTTAAGGATTTCCCCTCAGCCTCCCCTCTGGCACGCTCCCCATGTGTCAGGCAGGGCTGATGGAGAGGAGGATGAAGATCGGCAAATCCGTAACGCCAGGCCCGGACCCAATCCCTGTCAGCCCCACAAAGTTACCTTCACAGGCCCTCGGACCTCCACCGGAGCCTCTGCAGGGAGAATCCCTTCCCTGGGAGGATCTTGCCTCCCAAGGGCTTCTGGGGCATCATAGAGATCCAGAAGATTTGGGAAGGAGCCCCCAGCCCCTGGATTTAGTTCCTCCAACTCCCGTGGGCTGCGGGGAGCTCTCCCTCCTTGCCGGGGGACAGGAAGGATCCAGGATCTCATCCAGGCATAGACATTCCCCTTCTCTGCCCTGGTGCTGGGAAAAGCTGTGGCTGCTCCTCCCGTTCCGACGTCCCCGGTGCTCCCTGGGAACCTGTCGGGGGCCTGGAGCTGTTCCATGGGATGAGCGGAGCCCTCCAGGTGGGACGTGGAGGATGTTGGAGCCTTTTGGTGGCTCTCAGGTGACCTCTCCCCTTCCCCCGTCACCGCGTCCTCCGTGCACTGGATGGGCAGCGACACTGGGATGTCTTTGGGAGACAGCAAGGCAGAGGGCTCATTCCTGGGAACTTCAAGGGGTTTGTTTTCCCTTTCCATCGCCCCAGTTCCCAGTTGGGCTTGGGGAACACCTGGGCTGGCAGAGCTCACCTGTCCCCACCCAGCACAGAAAGGACATTGAGGACAACCAGGGAGGGCCGAGAGTCCGAGGAGCATCAGCTCCCTCAGGAGACTTTGGGACATCCCTGTGTCCCCAGACTCCAGGTTCATCCCAGGAATGGCTTTGGTTTAGGTGCTGGAAGGACTCAGGTGGAAAGGAGGGAGCCCCTGGGCAGTTTCCCAGCACAGGGCACATTTTTTCCCAAACCGATCTCTCCTGGCCACAAAAATCACATTTTAGGGGTGGGAAAATAGTGCCAGACCCCGTGGGAGTGATGGGAGTGCTTGGGGGCACAGCTGGGGCGTGGGGAGGGAGAATCCTTGGAAAAGCAGGGGTTTTCTGGATACTTTCCAGGCTGTGGAGCCTCCACCTGTCCCCTGCTCCCACTGACTCCAGGTGCTGATCCCCGGGCTCCTCCCGCTCCAGGGACCAGGAGTGTTCATGAGCACCCAAAAAGCCACGAAGGGCTCAGGGCACCTTCCTGCTCAAACCCCTTTCCCCTCACGCCTTTCCTGCAGAAAACTCCCTGCAGGCACTGGGATAACAACGGGAATGACCCCAAAATGTGCAGTTCTGGGACCCTCCGGGCCCTGCTCACCCAGGCCCGGGCCCTTCCTGGCCCTCAGCTTCTGGAGGAGCCTTCCCTGCTCCGAGCACAGCTCCTGCAGCCGGGCCACCTCCCGGCAGAGCTGCAGGAACACTTCCTCCATCTCCATCACACCTGGGGAAGGGAATGGCCTCCTGTTAATCATAATAAATAACAATACTAACAATAATGTGATAACTGTGTGTGATCCAGAGGCAATGAGCAGCTGCCGGGGTTATCCCGAGCTGGAGGGATGGGGAGATCCAGGTGCTGCAGGTGCCTGGAGATCCCAGGTGCTCCGGGGTGTGGGATGGCAAAGAAAGGGGCGTTCCCAGTTCCCTCATAATTTAGACAGGAAAAAAAGAAAAGGGAAGTGGTTCTTCCTAAGAACAGCCAAGCTGGGCTTTTCCACCTCTCCCCCACAGCTGCTGCAGGCTCCAAACAACCCAAAAATCCCATTGAGTTAAAAAAAAAAAACTACCTGGAAAAAAGTTGTATTTCAGTACCAAAGGATCTCATTTTTGGGGCACGAGAGTAAAAAAACTCCCAACTACAAACCCATCCAAGGAATGATGTCCAAGAGTGGGCACACAATTCCCTTTTAGGAGCTCCTCAGCCCCTTCTCCTCCCAAAAATACCCCAGGAGGTACCACCCAGCTGAGACCCACCCACTATCAATTAACCAAATATTGTGATTGTGAAGGAAAATTGTGTTCCCCACATTTCTCCCTGCTGTAACAGCTGTATTATGGATTAAACTTCCCAGTTTTCCCATCTTGCACCAATTATTACTGGGCAAAAAGAATAAATAAACCCGAAACTCGGCACAAATCCGCAAACCATCTGCAAGGGGTTCTGAAAGGTTCGTGCGATCCTAATTAGCATAAATATGCAAATCAGCTTGGCTTCCTGTCAGCTCCTCCAGGTTCGCTGCTGCTCAGCGCTGCAAGTTTCAGCTCGGCGTTAAATTTAAACTCTGGCTTAAATTAAGGGTTTGGCTGGAGGGTTTGATGGAGCCTCCTCCGAGGTTGTGGATTCCCTGGGAGGGATGAAGGGCAGAAATCCCGAAGGAAATGCACCTGGAGCAAGGAAAACCGCGGAGGCAATGGTAAGGTTTGCTCCCAGCGCAGGGAATTTCGGTGCTCGCACCGCACCGGGGGGTAACTTCACCCGAATTTTGGCTGCTTGGGTTCCTCTGATCCTTAAAACCTTAAAAATAAACGTTTTTCACAACACCCCCCCCCAAAGCAACAAACTCCACCTCAAATTCGCGTTTTAAAGGATCTATCTTGCCTGAGAGTCACATGTAAAGACAGCAATTAATTATTAATTGGAGTGTGATTGGGAGCTGTCACTCCCTAACAAGCCTGGAAGGATTTGTTATTGATTTCATACCATCCCTGCCGGGTTTTTCGGGAGTCAATTCCTCCTCATTTCCCCCAAATTGGTGCCACCAGGATGAAGCTGCGGCGGGAGGTTTTTCACCTCTCCGAAAAGGCGTTTCCCAAATTGCAATTAAGAGCAGCAATTTGAGAGCGCACAACTCCGACTTTCGGCGTTCGCGGAGCCGCTCCGAGCGGGAGGGAACGAGGCGGGTTCGGGGCACCAAAATTCCATCCCGACCCCCACGACACAGCGCAGCGGGGACCCCAAAAACCCCAAAGCCCCTCTTTTTCCCCCAGAAGCGGCTTACCGTGGTGGGGACCGTCCGCCCCGTGCCCGGGGCCCGCGGCGACATCGAGCTGCGAGCGGCAGCCGCCAAAAGTCGAGCGGCAGCAAATTTGGGGGCAGGGAATTTCCCCTTCGGGTTTTGAGCGAAGAGCGAAACCTCCGAGGCAGGAAACGAAACGAGCGAGAACGACGGCTTTGAATTGAACTCGGAAAAGCCCCGGGGAGGGCGATGGAGGCCACGGGGGGCCCGTGTGGGGCGACGGTTGTCTCCTCTCCGTGCCTCAGTTTCCCCCCACACCTTACTCCAACTCGTTCGTGCTTTAATTTAGAGGCTGAGGAGTGTTTGTGCCCCGTGGACCTTATCCGCTGTAAACCAGTTAATATTCCAGCTAATATCCCAGTAATCCCGATTAATCCTTGCTCTGCTCCAGCTCAAATCTTCCAAATCCTCTGTGCGGCGCCGGAGCCTAAGGAAAATCCTCGGCTGGGTGATGAAACCCTGCCTGGGCTCGTCCCTCCGGGGAACTTCAGGGGGTTTGTTTACCCTTTCCCTCACCCCGTCGCCATCCTGCTGCTCCCAGCACCCCCAGTGCCAGGCCCTTACTGGTCACAGCACCCCTGGGGTCAGGCTCTGTGGCTGCCAGCCCCACCAGTGCCGGGCCCTTACTGGTCCCAGCACACCTGGGATCGTATCCATGTGGCTCCCAGCACCCCCAGTGCCAGGCCCTTGTTATGGGCTGGGCTCCCAGCTGGGCTCCCAGCACCCCCAGTTGCCCAGACCACTTGTTGGTTCCAGCACACCTGGGCTCACGCCCTGTGACCTCTGTAGGTCCCTGAGCCACCCGGCACGCCCAGTGCCAGGCCCCTACTGGTTCCCAGCACGCGTGGGGTCATACCCACGCGGCTCCCAGTGCCAATCCCCTACTGGTTCCCAGCACGGTATCCCCATTTCAGGTGCGGGGCAGGCGCGCGGCTCCTGGACCCGGCGTTGTTCCCGGGCGGGCGGCTTTAGGACCCGGCGTTGTTCCGGGACGGGCGGCTCCTGGACCCGGCGTTGTTCCCGGGCGGGCGGCTTTAGGACCCGGCGGTGTTCCGGGACGGGCGGCTCTAGGACCGCGGCGGCCCCGCCCCGTGCACCTGTACCGGGGAGGGCACAGGTGGCTCAAGTGGCCCCGCCCCGCCCGGACGCACCTGCGGCCCCGCACCCGCCCTGGAGCCGGTGAGCGGGGAGGGGTCGGGGTCCCGCTGCTGAGCCCCCTCCGCCGTAAGGGGGTCTGGGAGTCCCAGTGCGGAGCCCTTGCCGGGGGAAGGGGGTCCCGGGGGTCCCGGTGCTGAGCTCCGCTCCGTGGTAAGGGGGTCTGGGGTCCCGGTATGGAGTCCTTGCCCGGAGGGTAGGGGGTCTGGCGGTTCCGGTGCGGTGCCGCCCTCTCCGCGGCAAGGGGAGCCCCTCGCTGCAGTGAGGGGGTCCCAGTGGCCCTGGTGCAGAGCCCCCATCCCGTGGTAAGGGGGTCTGGGGTCCCGCTCTAGAGCCGTCGTCTCGAGGAAGGGGTCCGGGGGTCCCGGTGCGGAGCTCCTCTCCGCGGTAAGGGGGTCCGGGGGTCCCTGTTCAGAGGGGGGTCCCGGTGTGGAGCCCCTCTCGCCCCGGGGGAAGCGAGTCCCGGTGGTCCCGGTGCGGACTCCCCTGCCGGGGTGAGGAGTGTCGGGGGGTCCTGGTGCGAAACTTGGGTAACGGGGTCCTGGTGCAGAGCGTCCACCCAGGGGGGAGGGGGCTCTGGGGAGTTTCTCTCCAGGAGAAAGGGGGTCTGAGGGGCCCCTGTGTGGAGCCCCCTGCCCTGGGTTAAGGGGTCTGAGGGTCCTGGTGCAGAACCCGCTTTTTGGGAGTCCGGAGGTCCCAGTGCAGAGCCCTCCCAGGGGATTGTGTGGTCGGGGGTCCTGGTGCGGAGATCCCTCTGTGAAGGGGGGTCCAGATGGTCCGGGGTTGGAGCCCCCCAGGGTCCGGGGGTCCGCATGGAGCCCCCTTGGCAGCCCAGCGGCTCCAGGGGCTGTGGCAGCTCCGGGCAGGGCAGTGGGAGGACCCGGCCCCCCCACCCACACGGGGCACCCCAGACCCCCCGGCGGGGCAGAGAACCCCCCCTACACCCCCCATCTCCGGGGCTTCCCCATCCCACACCCCCGGGAGGGAGTCCAGGACCCCTTGGACTCATCCTAAGGGATGAAGGTGACACCTGGACAGTGGGAAACCAACTCCTTCCTGCTTTGTGTGAGCTCCTACCGCTCGCAACCCCCAGCACCTCCAGTTCCTCGCACCGGAGCCGAATCCCACCGGGAACAATCCCAGTTCTCCCCTGTTGCACCCCGCTTCCTGCTCTTGGCTTTTCCCAATCCCAGCTACTCCCGATGTCATCGTGGCTCGCTGCCACGTGGAGCCCGTGGCCACATCGCCTGCGGCCGTGACGGTGTCAATTCACTTGTATTTTATTTTTCTTTTTTATTTCCACGAGAATCTGTCGATTTCTGCCTCTTCCCACCATTCCTCCCTCCCACACCACGGGGAATGCTTCTCCAATTTCCACCAAGCCGCTTTTTCCCCTTTTCTGACCCCAATAGGCTCCACTGGGTCATTTTGACGTTGGTTTTCCAGGGTGCAGGGCCAGCCCTGTCACAACACGGGATTTTCGGGATGGGCTGGAGCAGCGCCCACCTGGAGTTTGCAGGTGGGGGAGAGCGCAGGTGCACCAGGAGCTCACGCTGGAGCTCGATGCCAGATCCACCCCAGCCTTTTTCGGAGGGGAATTTTTAATTTGTATTTGGCTTTTTGGCCCTTTTTGGGAAGAGATTGGGCCGGGGGTTGGGGTTGGAGACCCCCGGGAGCAGCAGCTCTTGTTGTGCACAACCTGTGCCCCCTCCCTGCACCCCTGAGCGTCGCTCTGAGGTTAATTAGCGCCGCACACCTAACGAGCTTCGTTAGCAACGTGGCAGGAAGGAAACTCGGAGAGATGTGCAGTTGATGGAAACAGGGTTTTTCTCCCCAAAATCCATTGCTTTTCTCTCTCCCTCCTTGCACGGTGCGATGAAAACATCGGCGCTCAGGGGCACGAGTGGGGTGGGGCCACCTTCGCTCAGCTACGGGCAGGAATTCCGAGGAAATTTCATAAAGTGTGAGGGGATTTATGTTTTTTCCCTTAATTCTGCTTTTCCATGGAGCCGCTGGAGGGGCCGGGGCGCCCTTGGCAGTGAAGCGTGGTCCGGCCGCCGGCTTTGATCCCGCGGCGCTCAAAGGGGTGACCCCGGGGACCCTCCTCCTTCCCAACCCAAACTTCCTCGCCCTTGAAGTTGTGGCAGGTGCCCTTCTCCGCCCCATCTCCGAGAGAATAAAAAGAAAAGGGAAAAAAGGGAATAAAGGGAAGGGGGGGACGTCGAAGTGGAGGAGGAGGAGATGGCGGTGAATGGATCCCGCCGGGCTCGTCCATGCTCCGGCGGCCGCGGCTCACAAAGAGGAGCCGCGGGAGGTTTGGGGGTGGTGGGAAAGCTCGGAGCTTCCGACGGATCCCGGAGGAAATTTGGGAGCTGGCGCCGAGCTCCCCGTGGCCGCAGCACCGGACACGGCACCGGACACAGAATCTGCTGCTCCAACTCGGCCGAAACCGGAGCTCCGCGGTGTCTCGCTCGGGTTTTCCTTCCCAGGCAGGAAAAATGCCCGGGAAAAGGCTTTTTCCCCGCGGAGGAAAATATTTTGGCAAATTTTTGGCTCTATTTTAACTTCGGCGTGCGAGGAGTGGTGGCGGGGGGAGGCTGCAGCCGCTGGATGAGTCCCAGGAGAAATTTTTGGGGATGTCCCGTGGCCGGATCCTGCACCTCTTCCAGCATTTATTAACCCTCCGTTTTTCCTGCTGTTTTAATTTTAGGATGAGTTTAGGGGCTGGAAGGGCTGAGGGGAAGGGCTGAATTTTACAGGTGCCGCTTGTGCCCAACTTCATGTCAATATATTACTAATATTATATTGCCATATTGGTGTGTTAATATATTGATAATGTTATATTACTACGTGCATTACTAATATATACTATTGTATTAATTTATTATTATATGTTATTAACCTGGTCTGGTGGGAGCTTCCCTGCCCATGGCAGAGGAGTTGGACTGGATGTTCTTTAAGGTCCTTCCCAACCCAAACCATTCCACGACTTGATTATATTAATACATATTATATTTTAAATTGTATTTATTGCGTTTTAATTATAAACTATTTTAATACCAAGGGCGTGCACTCGAAGCGCATCCAGTGCCTGAATTAACCTGCAGGTGTTTCTCCTTCCCCCAGGTTACTGGAGCAGAGCAGAACGTGATGAAGCACCCCGAGCCCCCACATCCCTGAATCCCCCATCCCAGCCCGGAAAACCCTCCAAACCCCCCCAAAAAAACCCAAAATGAGGCTTTTCCGCCGCCGCTACAGCCCCTTGAAGGTGGCATTGGCGGGCGCCGTCTTCGTCCTCTTCCTCTTCATCCTTCAGAGGGACGTGGGGAGCAAGGACCCGAGCGAGGAGCCGTGGCTCAAGAACATCGTGCAGGGCAAGGACCAGGTGCTGGACCTGATGCTGGGGGCCGTGCACAACCTGCGGGACTCGATGCCGAGGCTGCAGATCGGGGCCCCGGAGCCGCCGCCGGAGCCGCTGCCCAGCGCCCGCTCCTGCCTGCCCGGGGTCTACACGGCGGCCGAGCTGCGGCCGCTCATGGAGAGACCCCCCCAGGACCCCGCCAGCCCCGGCGCCGACGGGAAAGCCTTCAAGAAGGATCGCTGGACGCCCGAGGAGACGAAGGAGAAGGAGCGGGGCTATGAGAAGCATTGCTTCAACGCCTTCGCCAGCGACCGCATCTCCCTGCAGCGCGCGCTCGGCCCCGACAGCCGCCCCCCCGAGTAAGAGCCGTGCCCGAAACCCCCTGGGGCCGCTTCTTCCCTTCAAAATGGCCACTTATGGCCTGAAACTTGGCCACTTATTCCCTTGAGTTTGGCCTCTTATTCCCTTAAATTTCAGGGCAAATAAAAGCAGATTGGGGACGGGATGTCACCCAGCGCTGGCAGGGGATTGAATGGAGACAGAGCTGAAAAAACACATACCTTTCTTATTATTATTATCATTATTTCTCCTGAATTTGGGCCCCTTGAGGGTGGTTTTAATGACAAGAGGCTCTTTGTGTCTCCGTGTACCTGCTTGGTGGCTCCGGCATCTCCCCGCCTTTCCCTCCTCTCCCTCTTTTCTTCCAGCCGGCTCCAGCGGTCAGACTTTTTCTTTTCTTAGCCGAGTGGAACAGCCTTGGACCCCTCTGGGGTTGGGGAGGGGGGACAAAGTGGGGTAAACTCCAGAGATTTCCTCGCCTGCCCGGGGGCCAGGGGCTGCCGGATTAAAGCATGGCCTCCCCCAGCCCTGCCTGCGCGGTGGGGTGGGATGGGGGAGGCAGAGGGGGGAATTTGGGATGGAAAAAGCCTTGAAAAGGAGGGAGGAATCCAGCCGCTCGTGCTGGCAGGCGATTATCCGTGCTTAGCAGGTGTAGCGGTGACAAAGGGGGGGACACGGGGGCGGCAATGGGACTCACTCAACCAAAATCAATGGGAATCAAAGCGGGGATGAGCCGAGAGGGGCCGGAGCTGCTCCCCCGCTGTGGGGTTTGGGGGGGATACGGGGGGGGGGGGTCATTCCTGTCCTGCCCCCCTGTTCAGCGCCCCCGTTCTGTCCCCAAGGTGCATCGACCAGAAGTTCAAGCGCTGCCCCCCGCTCCCCACCACCAGCGTGGTCATCGTGTTCCACAACGAGGCCTGGTCCACCCTGCTCCGCACGGTCTACAGCGTCCTGCACTCGTCCCCAGCTCGGCTGCTCCGGGAGGTCATCCTGGTGGACGATGCCAGCACCGACGGTGGGGTGTGGGGCCACGGGGGTGTGGGAGCCGTGGAGGGGTGTGAGGCCCAGGGGGGTGCAGGGGCCAGAGGGTGCTGTGGTGGGATATGGGGACTGTGACAGGATGCAGGAGCCGTGGTGGGATGTGTGGTCCGGAGGGATGCAGGGGCCAGAGGGATGCAGGAACTGTGGTGGGATGTGGGGACAGAGAGATGAGGGGGTTGTGGTGGGATTCAGGGGCCAGAGGGAGGCAGGATCCATGGCAGGATGTGGGATCAGAGGGATGCGGGAGCCGTGGCAGGATGCAGGGGATGCCAAGCACTTTTCCATGCCTGGAAGCAGCGGCTCTGAGCCACTCGGAGAAGCGGTTCATGCTCGCAACATCCCGGGATGTTCCCAACAGCTCTTCCCCGTTGTTTCACATCCACCCCGGAGCACCCTCGAGGCTTTTCCCTTCTCCAGCCTTGGGGACAAAGCGGGTGCCCCAGAAACCTCCACCCGCAGCCGGCTACAGCCGTCGCTAATTAGCACCCAGAGCTAATTAATGACGGGTTCAGTGTCGGGGCACTGGGAGGAGCGGACTCTGCCCTCGTCCCAGATAAATTCTCCCTTTCCACCCACGGGCTCCCGAGGAGCAGGAACCGCGGGGTGCTGCAGGGCTTCATTCCCCAGGAACTTTACTTCCACTGTGGTTGGATGTGGGTTGGACTCCGGGAGCCTTCCCTGGATGAGTTTCTGGGGGTCCCAGCCCTCACTCGGCCATTCCCAGCTCCTGGCTTGGCTGCATCTGCCAAGAAATCCCAGTTTGCTCTGGTGACACCGTGTCCGCTGCCCCTTCCCTCAGTAACAACTTGGCCCTGGTGACGCTTCAAGCGCAGGGATGTGACCTCCTCACCCCGGCATCCCCCTAATCCCTCTCCAGAGGCGGATTAGATGGGAGGAGGGGGGCCACTTCCCTTGTAAATCTCTCTTTCCTTAGCCAAAAGGTCTGGGGCGAAGGGGTGTCCCTGAACCCAAACCCGGGCGCAGGGTCTGAGCAGCAGCTCCTGGGGTGGGACTGGGTGGGATGAGGGCAGCAGGATGGGCTGGGGGGGCGCAGGGAGCAGCACCCGCCCGTCGGCCGGAGCCGGACGCTCTTCCCGCCCGCAGAGTACCTGAAGGAGGAGCTGGATCGTTACGTGGAGCAGCTCCAGATCGTGCGCGTGGTGCGGCAGCGGGAGCGCAAGGGGCTGATCACGGCGCGGCTGCTGGGGGCCAGCGTGGCCAGCGGGGAGGTCCTGACCTTCCTGGATGCCCACTGTGAGTGCCCTCCCCGCCCCGGGTGCCCCCTGGGAGCCGGGCTGAGGCTGTCCCCACCCACCCCGTCCCCGTGTCCCAGGCGAGTGTTTCCATGGATGGCTGGAGCCGCTCCTGTCCCGCATCGCCGAGGAGCCCACGGCCGTTGTGAGCCCCGACATCGCCACCATCGACCTCAACACCTTCGAGTTCTCCAAGCCCGTCCAGAACGGGAAGCAGCACAGCCGGGGCAACTTCGACTGGAGCCTGACGTTCGGCTGGGAGGTCGTTCCCCCCCGGGAGAGGCAGCGGAGGAAGGATGAGACCTTCCCCATCAAGTAAGCCCAGCACGGGGGACTCTTTATCCACTTGGTTTTGCTCTTTTTCCCGACAAATTGGTGTTTTCCTTGGTTTTGGTGCCTCTGGGTGGGTGATGTTATGCCTTCCCAGTGGAGTTTTCCCCTGGGATGTTTGGCTGGAGGGATCTCGAGGGGTTTGTACCTGGGCATGGTCAGAGCTGTGGGGCTGGTGGAGGAGAAACCTCACCTGGGGCTTGGGGAACGTGGGGCCACAAAGGACCTTGGAATTCCCTCCGGCCACCTCTCGCTCCGGCAGAGTCTCTCATTAAGGATTTAATTGCTGTCTGTACCTGCTCACTCCTGGATGCCCAGGTCCCCCTGCGCTGGCACAGCAGAACAAGTCACCTGTGGATCAGACGGCACCAAAATCCCTCTTTTTTTCCCCTTTATTTTACACGCAGAGAAACCCCGGGTGGTTTTCCCACCTCTCCGGTGGTGCCCCAGGATAAGCCGGGTGCTCCCACTGGGAGACACCGGACACCCCGCCTGGCGCCGTCCCCGCCCCGGCAGCGGGGCTGGCTTTGTGCACGGGTCACCTGTCCCAATAAAGGTCCCTTTCACCTCCAGCCGGGCGCTCGGCTCCCGGCAGTGCCTCGTCTCCAGCAGCTCTGCCAATCCTTGGGGTTTATTATTTTTCCTGAATAAAAGCAAGTTCCTGTTCCAGCCTCAGATGGAAAAGATTAGGGAAGCGGGAGGAGGGAATGGGACACCGGGCTCTGACCTCCCCCTGCTTTTGGGGGACAGGTTTTTGGTAACAATATCCCCTTTTCACTTTGAATCCAGCCAGCGGCGAGGCCCCTTCGTGTCACGCTGTCACCTCTGTCCCCTCCCAGCAGCCGGGTCTGGTCTGTCCACCAAAGCCACCACAGCTGGATGGGGGGGACTCTGATTTTGGGGCCGTGGTGTCGCAAAACTCAGATTTCTGCTTTTTTATTGGTGTTTTAACCCTTCTTTGCCCCCCGCAGGTCCCCGACCTTCGCAGGTGGCCTCTTTGCCATCTCCAGGTCCTACTTCGAGCACATCGGCTCCTACGACGACCAGATGGAGATTTGGGGAGGGGAGAACGTGGAAATGTCCTTCAGAGTAAGGGCGGGAGGGTCCCCTTCAAAGGGCAGCTCCGGGGAGCTCCTTGCTGGGGGCACGGGGGGGTTGGACCCCCCCGCCTCAGGTGTTGCCTCCACGCAGGTGTGGCAGTGCGGGGGACAGGTCGAGATCATTCCCTGCTCCGTCGTGGGCCACGTCTTCCGCTCCAAGAGCCCCCACACCTTCCCCAAGGGCACCCAGGTGATCTCCAGGAACCAGGTGCGCCTGGCCGAGGTCTGGATGGACGACTACAAGGAGATCTTCTACCGGAGGAACCAGCAAGCCTCCCAGATGGCCAGAGAGGTACTGGGCACACTGGGGGGCTACTGGTTCTACTGGGGGGGCTGGTCCTGCTGGGGGCTCCACCTGAGCAGGGGGAGGAGGTGGGAAATCAGACAGGGGCGGAAAGAAGTAGCCAAAAAGGTATTTTAAATTCTTTTCTTCTATTTAGCCAGAATGTTTTCCGGTAGGAAAACATCATTTTTAAGTAAAAGTTTTGGTTTTTTACAACACCAAAACATTGTGCCAAAAGCTCTCAGAGCTCTGAGTAGAGTCTGTGAGTACCTGCCCCCGGTGACCCCCCACTTGTCTCGGTGCTGGTCACACCGTGAGGGATGGTGCCAAAGCTGGGATGGTCCCGCAGCTCGGGAAGGGTTTTTTTGGGATTTTCCCTGCTGTTTTCAGAGGTGAGTTTAATTTTCTCACGTGACTTCGTCGATAGAAGACGTATGGTGACATTACAGAGCGGCGCAGGCTGCGGGAGCGGCTGCACTGCAGGAACTTCACGTGGTACCTGCACAACGTCTACCCCGAGATGTTCGTCCCCGACCTGACCCCGACGTTTTATGGAGCTGTAAGTGCAGGGATGGCCGGAGCATCCCGTGGGATTCCGCCTTGGCTGGGAGCAGCAGAGCAGGGAAGTGCCCGAGGGTTGGGTTTGGGGCTTGCATTAAATCAGTGGAGGGGGGGTTGGTGCTGCCACGCCTGTCACCGGTCATTGTGTGTGTCACTGGTCATGGTGTGTGTCACTGTGTCTGACACCGGTCACTGTGTGTGTCACTGGTCNCGGTCACTGTGTGTGTCACTGGTCACCGTGTTTGTCACTGTGTGTGTCACCAGTCACTGTTTCTGTCACTGTGTCTGACACCGGTCATTGTGTGTGTCACTGGTCATTGTGTGTGTCACTGTGTGTGTCACTGGTCACTGTTTCTGTCACCGTGTCTGTCACCGGTCACTGTCTGTTACTGGTCACCATGTCTGTCATCACATCTGTCACCGGTCACTGTGTTTGTCACCGTGTCTGTCACTGATCACTGTGTCTGTCACTGGTCACCATGTCTGTCACCGTGTTTGTCACTGGGCACTGTGTCTGTCACTGGGCGCTGTGTCTGTCACCGGGCACTGTGTCTGTCCCCGTGTTTGTCCCTGGTTACCATGTCTGTCCCCGGTCCCTGTGTCGGTCACCGGTCGCTGTGTCTGTCGCCGTGGTTGTCACCGGTCCCTGTGTCTGTCACCACGCCTGTCACCGGTCACCGCGTTTGTCACTGTTTCTGTCACCGGTCACTGTGTGTGTCACCGTGTTTGTCACCAGTCACTGTGTCTGTCACCGTGTTTGTCCCTGGTCACCATGTCTGTCACCGGTCACTGTGTCTGTCACCGGTCACTGTGTTTGTCACCGTGTTTGTCACCGGTCACTGTGTCTGTCACCACGCCTGTCACCAGCTGGCGGGGCCGGTCTGGGCTCTGGCTGAGCTGGAATCCGGCAGAGCTGGTTTGGGGTGGGTTCCGGGGTGGGCTCCGGGGTGGGGACCCGCGGGGACGTGGCTTTGGGTTAAACTGGGGGGAAGAGCTGAAAAATTCCCCAAGCCCTGAACACCGTCCTGGCACAGGGAGGGCTGGAAAAGCTGAGCTGGGGACAGGATGCGGAGCTCCGGCTCCATCACCAAGGAAGTGGAGACGGGCAGGATGCAGGACCCCATCTGCATCCGTGGGGAAGTGGAGACAGGCAGGATGTGGAGTGCCAGCGTCATTCCTGAGGAAGTGGAGACAGACAGGACGAGGAGCAGCAGCTCCATTCCCCGGGAAACGGGGACACGCAGGATGAGGGGCAGCAGCTCCATCCCAGAGGGAGCTGGGAACAGGCAGGATGTGGAGCTCCAGCTGCATCCCTGAGGATGGAGCTGCCAGAAAAGCCCCTTTCCCCGGAGCTGGGTGTTGGATCCTGAGTCTGCCCCTCCTCAGCCGGGGCGATGTGACAGCAGCCGGCACAACCAGGTGGCGGCTCGGTGACAGTCTGGTGACAGACGGGTGACAGCCAGGCTGCGGGCTGGGTGCTGGCTTCCATCCAGCTTTTAATTTGCCTTTATTTCCTGAAACCTCGTCCCGGGTAGTTTTTCCTTTGCTCCGTGTGCTGGGGGCGTTGGCTCGGGCGTTCCTCGTGTCCTGGAAAGGACACGGGACCCGGACACGGCGCTGGGTGCCGGGATCGTGTTTGCACAGTGATAATCCAGAGCCCTGCACAGCCCAAACCCGAGGCGGGTCCTATCCCGCCTCCTCTGAGCCGTTCTTTTCTCCACCTTCTATCCCTTTTTCCCCGCCTTTTTCCCCTTCTTACCCCCACCTCATTTCCCTACCCTTCCCCTCCCCTTTTCCCTCCCT
>WBMZ01003222.1:0-37752 GCA_013400975.1 Atrichornis clamosus | reverse complement strand
AAAAAAGAAAGAAAAGAGAAAATCACATTCACCCTTTTTTCCCCCCATACTTTCATCTGGTGGAAAATCTGATACAAAAGGGAGTTGTGCACTTGGAAAATCTGGCTAGTGTGTCAGTTCAGTTTAAAAAAGAGTGGAGGACAAAAACGCCAAGCTCCCTTGCTCATGATGACCCCTAAGGGAACTTAATTAAAGGCTCTGGTGAAAGAAAGGTAAGCAGTTAAGACCCTGCACCAGACAGGATATAGTGAGCCAGACTACTCAGTATCTGTAAAGATAGTGTTTGTCCCTTGCTCCCGTCAATCTTTCCTTCCTCAGCCTCCCATCTCTGATGAAGGTGAGGGGTAGACCAGGGGAGGAGGTAAATGGCAGGCAGGGATGCCATTTCTTAAGTCCTGCATCCTAGTTAATTGCACTTCCAAAATTTTTTTTTCAGTCTGCTTCTTTTTTCTCCCACGTCAGGAATATGACCCAGAACTTGCCTGCCACTTACCAAAAATGAATAGAAAAGGAAAGAAAGAAAGAAATCCTGTGCAGACAGGGTCATGTTCCAGTGAACTCATTCTAAACATAACTTTTTCATTTCAATGATCTTGCTCTGGCAGCATCTGAATTCCCTGCCCTCCTGGTGGCTAAAGCTTAATGCCTCTATTCCCATCACTTTCCATCCCTATAAAGTAAAACGTCTATGGCATACAGCAGTGAGATAACAGTCTCCATGGGGCTGAGTCATAGGAGATTTCATCTAGGGTTGAACAATTAACTTGCCATCATTCTTCTTTGCCTCCTGCCATTCCTTTTCTCTACTCTCTGCTAGAGAAATTTGCATTTGTTCTCCATCTTCACACTTCTTCATTGAAATCTGTGTCAGGCCACCATCTCCTACAGTTGCCTATGGGTCCTCCATAACCTTTCAGCAGAGGGACCAGGCTATAACCAGCCCTCCCTGCTCTGGGAGGAGGATAAGCAGCTCACAGACAGAGAAACACAACATGACAAGAGGTACCAGCCTCGAAAAGCTTGTTTAAAACAGCTTTTTTGTGCTTTGACTAGAGCTATTTTGGGGAACTGCAAAACAACATAATATGGCTGTGAGCTCATTACAGTTGGTGGAGATGAAATTGCTTGGATCTGATGAAACTGGAGGTGAGGGGACGAGGTCCATTTCTCCTTTTTATTAGAAACTCTGGGCTTTTTTGCCTTATCCAAAAAGGGGTTGATATCTTAATTTTGGTTTTACAAATCATTAACACCCAGGGCATGGAGTCAGGACTATTCCTGGTACAGGATTTTTGCATGACCTCGATAAGTTACTCTAATGGGTTCATGCTGGCACTCAGCAACTCTGAAAATCAGGCCACAGAAGTGCCTAAATATGGATGAGATGCCCACATTTCAAATGCTGAACTTAACCACTCTGCCCTTCCATTTCCCTCCTTACAAGAAATCAAGCTAATAACATTTTATCAGGCTCAATACTTTACTGAGGAAATAAACTGCAGTGACTGGCATAAATTTCTAGCAAAAGTACATTAATTCATTTTTTAGAGGCCATTTAGGATTGTAAAATGGAGGTGCTATAAAAATGCAAAATATCTCACAAAATTTTCTTCTCTGTCCAGATATATAGTTCATACTTGCAAATGTATGTATCAGATCTCTCTCTCACTAAATATAGAATCAAGAAAGTGTTTCAAAGCAAATGAATTATTAGCTTACTTACCTGTCGCAAAAATGAAGAATGAGTAACATATAGATGTTACAGAGAGCAACTTCCATTTAGAAGATGTGCTCAAAGTCTCACACTAATGAAATGTCATAGACTTTCTAAAAGTTATGGATCATAAGTTTCTGACACAGAAGGTTACTTTGCTTTGGACTTCATATGATGGATAAAGACGAATTAATCACTGGAGTAGAAGTTGGTCGTTGCCTAGGAACCAATGATCATGACCTCATTGCATTCAATACACCCAAACAAAGGACAGCCCCAAAGAATAAAATATATGTGTTGCTTCAGAATGGCTACTTCCAAAAATCTAAAAGAAACTCTGAACTACATTAACTGATAGAGAAATATTTTAAGGAAACTATCCTTATATACCTTTCTATTGAGCTACAGTGATATATATACCAGTGGTGCTAATTTTTAATGAACTTGCTGATGATAATAATGTATCAAAGGACTGGAAGATACTTAGTTCGAAAAAAAAATTAAATACACAAGCAGAAATCTGGATAACTACAGTTTGACTAGCTTAACATTATATTCAGGCAAAGAAATGGAAAAGGTAGTATGTGCTTCAGAATTAACTGATGTCAATTAAGTAGCTGCAGTAAAACAAACAAAACCCCAAACAGATCATAATCTTTCAGACTACAAATTCAGATGACAAAGGTTATTTTTTAAAGCGACTTATTTGGGAATATTGTTAGTCATTCAAAGCAATATAACGTAATATTCTGATTTAAAATATCACCTCTGGAGCACTTATTTAATGGATCTAAGAAATGGCAAAATGACAGTTCTTGAGCATTGATAGGGAAAATTCGGTGAAAGGCTGTGTTTCTAGTGGGATTATTTAAGGATTGTTACTATTCCTTATATTGGTCAATATTATTTATCAGAAGAAATAAGAACAAATTTGATGCTCGCTTACAGATTAATGAAATAATATAACATGATAGGGACCAGACATTTATTTAAAGTAATCCATTTGTTCAGTTAACAAGGATATACTGAAAGAAAAAGAAGTACTTAAATCAGAGCAGAAGAATAAATCTCTTAACTGCTACTAAGAGATCTTGCTATGATACTTGACCTCGCTGCATGTTGCTGTTATTTGGAAAGTTATTACAGAGTAGGGATCAGAATTTAGTTTTCCTGTCCTTGTTCTCTGTCCCTAAGCCTCTTTGGTAAGAGAGCAGGCACTGGACTGGCTGAAATTTCCATTTGTCCAAGCACAGCTGTCCTTATATTTTAAATTGAAAACCTTTTGTCTAGGGTCAAGGAACTGATATGGTTCAAGCAATGGCTAACTGGTTCAAATAAACAGGAGAGCAGACTAAATTTCTACTTGGTTCTTCTAGTCCTGAATCTCATAAATCTCAAGCAGCCTAAAGTGTAAAATGTTCAGCGAGGTGATATTTAAGGATTTTGCTTCAATGTATATGTTGTATAAGAGAGAGCGGTATCTTCACCCCAAAGCCTGACACAAGGGACTCTTCTGCTGCTGCACAGAGCCAGTGTGTACCAGTGGCCTTGAATTTTTTTAATTTCTTTGAAACTCATGTACTTTTGCTTTTCTTTTCACCAGCCATTGGTAAAACTTAGTTGAACATTTGAATCTTAAAAAATACATATTTAGCATTTGAGATTCTCATTAAAAATTTCTATGCAAATAAAGGAAAATTTCATCCTCTTGAGATGGCACATCCACTCAGTAAACTTGCACTGGCTTTGTTCTTTTTCCTCCCAACAACTGCCCCAATATCTGTGATGACAAGTCAGACAGAGTAGCACTAAATGGACGTTAGCAATGTGTATTGCCAGTTCTTAAATCCAGATTGTGTCAGTAAAGATCAGAAAGGAGGATCTGAAAAGCAAGATTGAAAACTATGAAAAAAAAATGCCAAAATAGGCCAAGCCAGCATATGTGAGAGATCTACCTCACAGAAAATGTAGTGGCAACACTGAAACCTTTAAAATAGTCAAAAAAGGTTCAAACCTTTTCCTTTCAAACTCAGGAAAAAAAGAGTTCAACTTAAGTGTAATCATGTTACAAGAGTTTTCTGAATAGTTCTTGGATTACTTCTTGTGATGCTGCTTAGAGTAATGTCAGAGCTTACTGGTCATCTTCCAGAGAACCAACCAGCTGCCTGCTATCAACATCACAGCCCTCATACACTTGTCTTTTCCTCTCTGTTACAAATTTGACTGCTATTGCTTTAAAAGCTCTTCCCCCCAAAAGAGCAGATATCCTGGTTTTGTGCAGTTATGTTAAGCACAACCACTTTATTAACAAGTACTTGACATGTTGCACACACTTACAACAATATGAATTCTGAAATATTTCAAATAAACTATTCTTAATTATCACACTTTTAATATGTTAGTAAAAAAATATAACTAGGGTATGCCATATTCTGATTAATGTGATAGTACTTGGAAATAACATTCTCTGTGGAAATGTAGCATTCATTTTACACTGTTTAAAATCATGTGACACTGCTACAGCACACTGAGAAGTTGGTGTTGAAAGAGGATAAAGGTAAAGATGTGACTACATGAAATAAAGCACTGGAGAGAAAAATGGTGACAAGGAAGGGGATGGGGATGGCCTCAGGAAATCCATTTGGGCACCTTGTGCTTTGAGAAGTCCTTGGAAAGTTGATCACCAAGACTGCAAACAGGAAGGCATACCTGCCCAGCTGAAGTCTTGCTGCACCCAGCTCACCTGCACTTGGAGTCACTAGCAGTGATACTGTGAAAGGCACCATGTCACTTCAGCACTTATACAGACAAGGCTAAAGAATTTTTAAAACAGTAGAGCACCACAACAGGAAACTCACTGCAAACAAAATGCCAGTCATTTCTAAATTATTTATCAAATCAGTCACTATATTAAAAGAGAAAGAACTGAAAATCTGGATAACGGCAAAGACAATACTTCTGACATTAATAGTCAGTACATAAATCCATATGCTGTGGATGAAATCCTGACTCCACTAACTGTGGCAGCAGATCTTTTAACTGAGCTCTTTCAGGATGCTAAATAGCAACAGTGCAAATAAATGAGCCATAGATAACTACAGGGAGTTCAGAAAGAAATTGAAAGCTGAAACAGAGAAAACTAAGCAGGAAAGACACAAACATTTACTTGGATTTTTGCCAAGCATTGTGTCTTCAGCCCCCTACATAGCCATAGCTCCCCACAATGTCCAAGGAAAAAAATAAGTGGGAATCATTTTTTCAGTGTCATTGCATTCTTACATATTTATTTTATTCAATTGCCTTGCAAACACCCTGTGATCCATTGTAGAACTCAAGCACATCAGCACACATTTATGCCTGAATTGATGACTTTTCATACAAGAAAATGATTTGCACCCATGGAGCACTGGAAAGAAGTCACAAAGAGGCATGGGTTCACAGGAGGGGTGCCTACAGCAGCAGCATCTCTCCACACCACCCCTGACCCTGTCTGTGGCACCAGACACCAGTGTCTGGTACCACATCACAGGCATGGCCTCATCATCCTCTCAGCCTGAGCAGGGCGATGTACCAGTAGATCCTACCTGAAACGAGATGCTGCATCTCTTTACTGGGACTCAACAACACTAAAAAAGATACACAGGTGGTAGGCAATAAATACAGTTGCTTCATTCTAGCAAAGGGCGTTGCTCTACCACAAATCCTCTTGGATTTCCCAATGCTCAGCTGGTACATTTTACACTTTTACTTAGATAAGATCATATTTTACTTAAGTTTAACAAGAAAGCAAGGGAGTGGTGACCTTCCACAGCCATGGTTACAAACAGCACCAAAAAGAACTCAGTGGAGCTGCAAGTACGATCTGAAACTAAAGATAATTTACTGGGCTATTTCATTACAAAATAAATTGTTAACAATATTTTATGAAACACCCACGCCAGTGTCCGTGCAAACAGAATGCTGTGTCTATGAGGCAACCCTTATGTGAGGTTGTATAATTTTAGTGCCTTACACTTGAACTGTGCTAAAAATACATTGCGTTGTCATCAGGGAAAAGTTAGAGTAAAAAAAAAGAAAAAAAGCAAGATCGCAACCTAGAAGACCAGATAGTTCTGAAGAGCTGAGAATTGGGCAAAGAGTTACAGCACATTATTCTCTGGTGGTCCATGGTGTAGCTAAAAACTACACTGGCTGCCCAGTCTGCTGTCTGTTTGCCCAGCCCAGTCTACACAAGCTGCCTTCTCTCCCGTGCCCTCACTCTGCCAGGCTCCCATAGCTTTTGTAACTCTGAAGCAGCTACAGGGATGATGTCAGGAAGCAGGGCACATGTACCAAGCTTGATGAGTCCCTACAAGACCCTTGGAGTCACAGTTCCGTCTAGCTCCCCCACTGGACTGCAAATGCAATGTGCAGAAGTCCAAGGGAAGCGCCTGCTGCACGCCAGCAGCGAGGTGATGCATTCCCCTGTGTCAGATTGTTGGAGCACAGCAGAAGCAGCTGAAAACAGTCAGAAGGCTTTAAGTATGTGCACAATCATCAGAAAGCAAGGGAGAGAGCCTCGACTAATGAGAGAGAAGGTAAATAGAGCCTGAGAAACTGGAAACATTCTTTGGTTTGGCTTACAGAGGGGAAAAAAAAAATCTTTAAAAGTATTGTGCAGAGCACGAAGAGAGGCCATTAATCACAGGAAATGCACTTCCTCTAGTACAGTAGGGACATGTGAGAGCCTGTCATTTTTCAGACCATTATTCAAAAGCTTTCCAGAATTTTAGAATATGCTGATCCCTCCCCAAGACCCGGGTTACATGACATGGCAGCAGGGTGACTGACTTGATGATGATGGCAAAGGGCTGTGTTAGCTCGGAGAAAGACAGCATTCCTAGGCTTTGGAAACCCACCACAACATTGACACAGGTGCCTCACCTGGCTTGGCAATAATGGCCCTTCCCAAATATCCAGCTGGCCATTGCATGAGATAAGTGACCTGGAAGCTTGCTGAACTTTAAAATGGTGTCCATTCTTGGCACTTTCCCAATGACACATCAAATCCTGGAACTGATATACCCTGCTACAGGAATTGTTAAAAAAATTTTTAGAAATATTTCAGAATCAGTGGGTAAATTGTCATGCCTTTTTCAACATTTGAAAAGGGTAATTTATTTAACTTGAAAAGTTTCTCTCTGCCGTGGCCCTAGAACCAGAGCCAGAAACAGTATTTGCATTGTACGACCAAAGCTGGGCTGTAAACTGGGAATGCTATATGTCTGTGAAGCTGGAAAAAATTACCTCTGCTGACAATCATTAGGGATTGACAGGTTTTAAAAGTAACAATTTCATACAAAGCATGCTGGTTTAGTGGTAATACCAGGCCCTTATTTGTCAGTTCACCACATTTTCTAGTATCATCTATTCAAAGGACTACATACAAATTCAGTCTTCATAAAACTCTGCTGAATTGAGGCAAATTCACTCTAAAACAAAAATTCTTCACCAAATCCCCAACAAGCTGGAAAAAAACTCCAACAAGCATCAGGAAATAGGTCCAGAGAAGTATTTTTTCTCTGTGGGTTTGCCTCTAACTATAGATAGTAATAATATTTGTTCCTATATTTTTGGATGATATTTCTCTTTTAAAACTGCAACAGTCCTGTTCTGCTGGGAAAACAGTAGGAGGAAAACTATTTCCAAGAAGCTGCACCCATTAAAATGAGCCAACTGCACACTGCATGCAGGTGAGCTAGCAGGAGCTGGGCTTTTTGTTCATGACACCAGCCTGCGTTGAGGCTCACTGTTTTCTTCTGCGGGTCTGTCCTCCTGTTGGCACTGGCTGCATGCTGCTGCCTCCCTGCCAGCACGGCTCTCTGTGGCTGCCCAACCGCCTAAATGAAGACAAGGGAAAGTGCAGGGGGGAGCCATCAGCTCTGTGTGAAACCCAAAAATGCTTTTCCAAGTTTATAGCACTAACACCTTCATAAAATCCCAGGTAGAAAGTGGATGACGAAAACTCGGATTTGAAATGAGCAGGCAGAGTTAAGGAAAGTGCTTTTTTAGCTGCTCCCACAAACATTATTGACAGTTAAGTGACACTGGAAATCCAAAGGGAGGGAGGGCACAGTGGAGCCCGCCAGTCTAACTCTTCATCAGAGCACATTTAATGGGACTTTATGTTCAGCCATGTGAACTTTGAAATACCTAAGTTCAAATTTCACCTTCAGACTTCCCATCTGTTCTTATTTCATCCTCAGACTTTCCATCTGCTCCCATCTAGGCCTTCCTAATGCCATGCCCAGTCAGACGGTATGGTTTTACCAGGTGCTTCTGTCTTGGAAATTTTATGGCATATAAGAAACAATAAAAATTTATGTTGTACATGTTACTTGTGCTAATTAATTCCATTGCACAACAATGTTTTTTAAATGATATTGTCCAGAAAGTCTGTTAAAATCTACTGTAGACAAGTATGGTAATATTTTATAGCTCCTAATGCCAGATGGGTTTGGAGTTCAGACATTTGCGCTAATGCATTTTGCACTTAGGTGCTGTGCAGGGAAAAATCGACTTCCAGTGACAAAGAGTTAACATTAAAATGTTGGTGTTAGCTAGGGGCAGTGAATGCAAGATGGATGTGTGTTTTTCTGTACTAATTTTTTGCTGAAGATGAGTATAGGATATGCTGTTGTCGTGCCATTTTACAAATTTTATAAAAAGTGAAAGATGTTATTTCCTATTACTAATATGTAAATATTTTCATGTCTGGAAGAGCAAGAATGTGCTGGCTAACAACCAAAGATGTGCTGGATAAAATCCCTTCCACCTGTTCAGAGGGCCATTGTGCTAGAAAAGAAAGATCATTAAATAAGCAGCATTAAGTCCCATATCATAGCAAGCATAGTAAGAATAATTAGTGTACTAAAGAGGAGTCACTATACAAGGGCATCCCTATAACTTCTTACTTCAAATCGCTGAGCTCAGTGTCAAGAGATATTCTGAACTCTGAGCGCAAACAGTGGGTTACACAGTGGTGCTTGTTTTGGACAGGGTTTTTTTGTTTGCTTCTTTGTTCCACAAGACTGGGTAAATAAGGCTTTATGCCAAGAAAGAGTTTCCTTCCCTCGATTTTGCTCCCTCCCAAGCACTCTAGTGGCTGTGCCTCCTGTACATGAGGAATCCAGAATGAGTCCAGGGATTTCACATTTGAACCCAAATGCTGTTAGATATCAGACAACAAGGGTTTCCCCCCGCAACAGCAGATTCAAAAGCAACCTCCTGCAAAAGGCTCTGTCATCTCCATCACCACAGGAAGCTCCCTGATGGCCAAACAGAATTTGTTTTTAAGTGGCAGCTCCATCAACATCACATCACGAGGGTTAAAAGGTGCAGAGTTGATGGGGGAATGGCTTTCAGCAACAAAAATGGAAAGAGCAGCTTGTCTCATTTTCCTCAGTAAAAGAGATGCTCTGGAAGGACGGGGAAAGGACAGGGGGTGCAGACAGCAGTATCTATTCAAGTGAACACAAAGCTTGGATATTATCTTGTCTAAAAATTTTTGGAAGCTGACAAACAGTTACAATTAATGCTCAGAGATTAAAACAGGAAATTGTATCATTGTGAGAAAGGGCATTTACAATAACACTGTGATTCAAGAATACTTTTGTGAATGGAAGAAATAAGCAGAGTTTCCTGCTATTTGTGTTTTTACAATATGTCATGCTTATAAATCCCCACACAGCTGTGAGTGTTTGTCATGATAATCACAAATCTTCATACTTTACTCAAATTTTAGTGCATGTGATTTGTTCCTGTAAATGATGCCAACATTGCAATTACACCTATACTTTTTTGCATATTATTTTGTTTTTAAAACCAACAATCTCATTTCTAGAAGAGGTGATACCTGTGTGAATTATTGACTAATTGTGATGCACAACTAAAAACTATAAAGATATAATAACTATCTTACAAGCGACCCACAGATTAAAATCTGTTTTCATAAAGCGTTCAATGAATATTTATGCAGGGGAAAATATATTCATGCACAGGAAAATAAAAGGCTAAATTTGCAATTAATATTTGTAGTGAATAATTTTGATATATGAATGGGGACATTTTGTTCAAGTTTGCTAATTATCAGTTGGTTTGCATGGCTGGGAAACAGATTGTTCTAACACAAATTGTGAAAACAAGTGGATATTCAGTGTTTCCCATAAGTTTTGAATAATCTCTTTTTTTTTAACTTCTACAGCTTCTAAGATAATACTTGATTACCTAGTGAAGATGCAGGTAAGCATCTCTCTGAAACTGACACATGCATTCACAACCCATTACAATTTTACTCATTGTTTCAATAATGATGAGGCTGAAGGACTTTGAAAACTAGTTGTAGGACATGGATCCTTTACTTTTTGACTGGTTTGGACACACCCCAGTTCCATAGTAGACAAAATTGCTACCATTTTTGCCAACCATTAAGTTGTAGCATGTGAAAATGAGTTTGTGGTCAAATGCAGGCATTCCTCACACATTGCAAATAAATATGTTGCCAACTTGTCACAAGTGTATTGTGGAATAACTCCCAGAGAAGGTGGTGAAAGTTCCATCAGGTTAAGTGTACCACTGAAGTAATCCACTGGCAAAAGCAAGAGACAATCTGTTCCCAGGAGGAAAGAGTTTCCATACCATCAGCAAAGGGTTGGAGCAACCCAGTGTGTCCACTGCTGCAATTCTGCTGCTGGTTAATAGCACATTAATCTGAATGGGAAACTAATACTGAGGCTATTCTTTTTTCTTTTCTCTGTTATTATTTTTTTAAAAACACATGCACGTTCTCAAGTGGGGCTTTCCTGGATGCCTTGAAAAGGCCTAAGTCCCACTGCAGTTTAATTGCATTTTGCCATAAAGAGACAGTAGAAACTACATACCTCTGCCTTCCAGGTGTGAAGCAGGTGTCCTCAGATTCCTGTCATCCTTTTTGATAAAGGCCCATTCCCACAATCCTGGCCATTTTCCTTCAGACTTTGCTAGTGGCTACTTCTCTTTTCCTCTGACCTACATAGGTCTTCTCCCTCCAGCTCTATGGCAAGCAGCTGAAACACCTCTGTGCCCTCCTCCATCCCAAAACAAACAAGATTAAAAGATTTCTCTTTTAGACATGAGGTCTGGCTTTGTGTGTAGAAAGGAGACTGATATTTGTACTCACATGTCATAAAATCTTAAATTTTCACACAGGAAATCAAAATCTTGTAAAGTACAGGCACACAGTGACACTGCCTAAAATAAGTCGTTCTGTTGCTTTGTGTCTTCTAGCTTCCCAGGTCTGAGCTTAAAAAAACCAAATTTGTGAATACGGTTGGACACATGAAGGAAGGGAGTCAGGTAGTTTGGGTAGAAAACAAGGCTACCATGGTCCCTTTGGAGGTATCTGGCAGAATTTCTACAGGTAGGAGATATCTGACAAAGCCTCCCAGCCATCAACTGATAAGAGCTCAGGTCCATGCCAAGAAAAGTCAGTTCCTAGGGAACAGTTCATTGGTCAAAATGATGAAAAAAACCCAAAACATAAACACAGATTTGATTACACTCTCTCAGGACCAGGAGAAAATTTGTCTTCAAATCCAAAGAAGATTTCTCCTGACGAAGCACCGTTGGAAGAAGAGGAGGCAGAGCAGAACTTGGAGCACAATAAGAGCCAGTGCTGATCAGGCTGATTGTGTGCTTGTTCTGCCCTGGACTCTTCTCCTCCTTTATGAAAATGTCAAGAAGTGTGTCCCTTTCTGCAACATGAGGCAAGAGGCATTCCCAACATGTACAATTTCCTTTAACTGAACTTTTTCCTTCCAGTCATATCTAATGATCATGGGACTATTTAAAATATTTTAGAAGGTCCCTCTATTACTTGGACAAGTCCTTCTGCTTGTTCTTCTGTAGCTTCTATCAAGCATAACAAAAATATCCTTGTATTTTTATATCATTTTAATCTTTGACACCTTAAATATCTTCTTCTTTCCTCCAAGTTTTAATTATTCCCTGGGAAACACTTTCAGTTTAGAGAACATCTTGATCACTAACACGATGTCAATATACTACAGTATTTGATTCAAAATTAATTTAGCAGGAGATACATCAACTCAAATTAGCATTTACTGCATTTTTAGTTCAGTACAAAGACTTTCCTGGAATCAAAGAAGTAATCATGATTTTAATATTTCACTGTGGCTCTCTGAGACTGAGAAGTGAAGTGAAAAACACAGTAATATTTCTTTTTGTTATCACTATATGTTGTACAAGGATGATGGGCATGGTCTGGATGATGGCAGTTCTTTTATGACAAAATATTTTCTGGGGTTTTTGGTGGTGGTGGTTTTGTTCCCACTTTCTTTTTTACAAATGTAAGTAATTCAGTTCTTTTTCCTGTAGGATTTTTACAGCTGTCACTCCCTGAGGGACTTGTACTCTGAGCATCTTTCAGCACTGACAACTTCCAGTTAGTTAGATAAAGTCTGACAAGTTTCCTAAGTCATCGTGGATTTGTACATCTGTGTTAGGCTTTAGCTGTGAATTAACGACTTTGGTTTCACCAACTACAGTAAGCATGACTTTCTCCTTAATCTTCTGTTCTCTGTTTTTTAACTACTTCAAATGTCTGTTGTGAATAAGTCATGATCATAGGAGTGTCCTGGGTAAATAACTGGTTGGGGGAGAATGTAAATTTAGCTGATCAATAGAGGAAAGAGATCCTTAGATTCACTCAGAATAGCCTGTAAAAAATCACTTTTTCTTCTTGGAAAAAAACAACAAATCATTACCACACCGAAAAAAAAAACCAAACGAAACAAAAACCAAAAAACACCACCAACACCAAACAAACCCTGACTCCTTCAACCCAAGATAATGAATGAAGCTTAGTTTTATTTTCATGTTTCTGAGAAGAGTGTCTCTTTGCCTGTTGGCCTCCCTGAGGTCTTAGATGAAAGTCCAGATGAACTTCCACATCTTCCAGGGAAGATTCAGACCAGCATTTTTTAGCAGAAGACACTCTTCTGAGCCATTTTGTAGGAAGAGGCTTCTCTGGCATCTCCTTACATAATGTACAAACATTGTTAGATATAAAGTGAGTTGAAGTCCACAAGGGATAAGACATATACATACCAGGACTGATGCCAGTGAGTATTCAAACATATTTGTAGAGAAGAAGACTTACTGAATGGGTCAATCCCTCTGGACCCGTTAGCAACACCACAGGCACATAAAGGATAAATGCTACTTCCCAAGCTACAGCTGCTTCCTCAGCTTCCTAAGCAATCTCTCCAGCAGCTCTTTTGTCTCCTTAGGAATCACTTCTTCTTCTGTAGAATAAGTTGTACAGCAAATGACAAGGCTTTCAGTGCTGTTCTACCTCTTGATTCTAGAAATTAGGTTAAGTCAGTTTTAGCAGTTCACATTCTGCATGGGCAAGCGGTTGTTGGGATACCTAGATAGGTTGAGAAGTCAAATTGCCATGAAATGATTATGTGAAATTAACTAACATGATTTTTTAGGGACTTTAGAAAAGTGAAAGTGGCAGCAAATGGGAAAGAAAAACATAGGACACAAAGGATTTGGACTGCTCCTTCAGCTAGTGCAATTTTGGCTCTGACACCCCACACTGTGTCTCCTGGAAGAGGCTGACAAGGGCAGGCAAAGTTTCTTCTCTTTGGAAAAGCAGTCCCCAGGAAAAATTTACTGTCTTTTGCACTTGTACTGATGACCCAAAAGGAATAAAATACACACAGATGAGAGGCATTCACCCACTTGGTATTATCCATTTCCTGCTTTCTCAGGTAAGGTCTATCCTTGCATTTTCCTCAAGTGAGGGAGAACAAACAGGTAGCAACAACTCACCGATGTGAGCTACCAGATTTTATGCAACCAACTAACCTTTTCCATGAGCCAATGGAGTCAAGAATGGTGTACCACTGGCATGGTAGTCAGAAGGAAAATTATTCCATTGTTTTTGCTATTAACACTGTTAGCTCATTCCAATATGCCAGTACAATTGTTTTTTCAAGAGAGTAGATGTTTTACCCTTGACTTGGAAATGTAATATTACATCCCAACCCAAGAGCACATTTAAGGCTACAAAGACCAGGAAAATGTTGCTATTCATCCCAGGATGAATAGGAACTTACACCTGAGTTTAAGTAGAAACTTCTTGCTTCTGCTTGGTTCATGCATATCTTTCTATTTCCCACTTGCAGATGAATAAGACAGTTGTCAGACTCTGATATTGGTTCCTACTCCTGCCTCCACCAGCATTTTGGCAGGATTTCTGTCCATGGAATTATATATTTAAAGGCTGTTTAACATAATTTTGTTTATGCCATTACATCTATTTGTTCTACTCTGTCTATGAACCCTGCATGTAACTAACCTTGCATGTTTCCTAATAGCCCTGTGAATTTTCAAACCTTTCTGTGAACCTCAGAAATTGGTTTCTGTGCTTGCTGAATGGCTAAAGTCTTTCATTCCACAGAAGCTTGCCATCTCTTGATCTTTGACATATTCTGAGTCTTCAAGAATTTTTTTTTCTCCCTCAGGACACAGGATTTTCCTACTGAAGTTTTCTCTGACACAGAAACAGGCACCGTCACTGAACCCAGACATCAAGTCCTAACCTTCAGAGATCCTATTAACCCCTTTGTAACTGAATAAAGGATTTAATGGAGACGTTGCATCCAGAGTCTTCTGTCTGGAATCTTAACTAAGCTTTAGTGATGACGGAGAATCCTGTTTCCAGAAAAGAGCCAATTTGTACACTCCACACAAATCTGGAGGACTTTTGTAGAAAGTCCAACCTTCATGACAATACTTAAAGTCAGCCTAAGTGCACTGCCACTTCCCAAATTAGTTTTCACTAATTGCTGAGGTCTTTCTTAACTCCCTATGTTCCATTCCTGCCTCAAATCCCTACTCCTGGTGCAGCTTGACTTCTCACCTCTGTTCTGCCTTGAGTACTTCTTCAGTCATAGGACTATCTTTTTGTAGCCTGAGCTATAATAACATTGCACCTCTCAGAGAACCTAAATTCTCATATAAGTTCAGAAGTCCTTGACCAGTTAAGTGCAAGCAAGATGTCTAACTTCATGATATTTCAGATGTGAGCCAGGAAATCCCACATAAGCCTCCAGAGGAGACTGATTTATTAATCTACTTCTGTTTCATTAAGATAGCACCAAATTTGGTATCAAAAAGATGGAGTATTGATATCTTGGTCAATAAGTTCAAGTGTTCTTGTGGGCAGTGAGTGAACTGAAATCCTCAGCCTGAACCCACACCACAGGTCTTGAGGGGTGTACAACAAATAGGCTGGAATAGCATTATTCATTCTCCCATCCCTGCTTCTGAAGTTGAGTCGCAGAACAGAAAATCACAAGCCATGGTTGAGAGGAAAGAATGAAATAAGAAGTAAAGCTGAGAAGGGTTAATAAGTTTCAAAGTCAGAATTGGATTCATAACCTTTCTTTGAATTTCTGAAGCCAAGTAATCCAGTCAATAGTTTAACTCCCTAATATTTACGAAGCTTATTTTCATTTATGCTAATGTCCTCTATGTCCTCTATTAACAGTTCATTTAAAACTTTTTAAAGTCCCTTTACATCTCTAAAGCAGTGTAAAGGAGCCATTCTATGAATTAGTGCAGGCTGGAAACATTTCCCTCACTACTATTTATTCAGCTTTCTGGGGATTTCTTTGGTATGGAAGCCATATGAAGCTTTAATTGAATGTGTCCCCACAAGCCTTAAAACATTACTACTATAGATGACTGTTTCCAAGAACTGTTCTCTAGAATTATTCATGCTTCAGTCTTGCTAAGGACATGTAGATTTTGCAAGTGAATGTGGATTATCATACAGTATGCTTGGGTTTTCACCAAGACTTCCATGAAACAAAAGCATTTACATAAAGGAAAGGGATGACTGATTTTTTTCGTGGGTTTCTTGTATATTTGGAAACTTCTGCCAAAATATTGCATCACGAACTGCTTCATACTTCTGTCTAGAGCATGCAGTGTGCAGTTCACCTCCCTCCAGAGATCTAGAAAAGGGTATTTCTCTCAATGAGCCTTTGGGTATGAAGCCACTGTGCCCTTTGAACAGTGGTGAACACCACCAGGGTGACTGCCAACTCTGCATTTGGCTGAGGTCTTTTTAGACCAAGAATAACCCAACTCATCTCAAATAACCAAACTCTATTTCAAAATGGAATTCTGTATTAATGATTTTCTCCTTCCTACTACCTCAGAAAAGAGTTTGTGTGGCAACCACTGTGTAAGAGCTTCACTGGGAAGATGTTATAAAGTGTTTCAATTGGTTGTGTTGAAGCAAGTTGATCTTGCTAAATTTTCATCTTGAATGCGAACAATTTGACCCCCTGTTAGTAATAGCATGTAATGGATAAAATAAAATAATGATTTCTTTAAAAGCAAAATGTGATATTTGCCTTCATGTAAAAACAATTCCTCTGTAAAACCTCATCTCCTTCCTTTTTCCTTCACTGGGCATATCCTGCGGCTCTGGGTACTGAAATACAGTGCACAGAAAGAATGGAGGCTATCAATCATGCTAATTTAGACGTCTTTCACAAGCAAAACTGTCAAAGGAGGCCATCAATTTTAGTAGTATCTCAAATGCAAATTGTTGATTATTCTGAATTTCCTCCCCAAAGTAACCCCTCTGAAAAGCCGGCCCTTTCATGTGGCTCAAAGCTATCTCAGTCTTCCCACTGATCTCAGTGGGGAAAATTTTTCAAATTACCAGTAATTCGTGGAATTAAAACACTGTATCCTACTTCCAGCAATGTTTTGCAAAGCCTCTGACTTCCTTTGAACTAAATGTTCTTTAGGCTCCTGTTTTATTCTTGTCAGGCTCACATGCCTGAGAGGCTCAGTATATAATACAGACAGTATCGAAAGAAGGTAAATGTCTACAATTAGAGACAAATTGGAAATATGTGCTGGGGCCTGACTTCAACCCCACTTAGCTACAGAGAACAAACTAAGGTACATGAGTTAGGAGTGTAAGTACACCAACTTGCCCATGGAGTCATCAGAGAAAGAAAGGCATCCCTTTCTGGATGCATGAAAAGACCTCAGACTTGTCTGCCTGGGAAAGGTAACAGGGCAGTTGTGTGACTACCTCAAGGTGTCTGGAGCTGGCAGGAAGCCTGATCTGAGTCTACCATTGTGAAATATGGTTGTAAACATCCAGATATATGTATCTCAACAGAATTAATTTTCTTATTCTTAAGTTTTGGGGCTTTTTTCTTACAAAATATGGGAAATCAAGTACCACTTCAATAACCTGCACAAAGGCCTAAGGGTCATTATTGTAGACATATTGCTGGAAAAAGATAATTCTATTTGCAGTGTCATGGGTGATGTTATAAGAGCTTAGGGGGAGCAAATATTTCTTGTCAACTTGCAGCAAATTTTTCTCTTTCTTTTCCTAAAAGCTGCCCATGCTGTCTCTTTTACAAATTACTCTGAAATTTCAAAGGACCACACACTAGGCTTTTCCTTTTTTTTTTTTCCAGAAGCCCCTAAAAGAGCTATGAACCTTGTTAGAATAATTTCTTTCCAGGATAGAGTTTGAACTGGAATTCCACTGGTAAAATGCTATTTTGTTCTGGCCAGAATCCATAAGTTCCATCTTCATATTAGAAGTTTATCATCTTGCTTAAGCTGTAACTGTGTCCAGCTGGGGAGTCGCCATTCACCTCCCTTCATCATCTTACTAAATATTCAGAGAATGAATTCTAACAGCTAAAAATGTGTGGCTCAAAATATGCAGCTTGAATTTATAGTAACACTATCTGCACTCTAATAAAGAATTTGCAAGCTATAAAGATGATTATCTTTGTCCTTAAAAATGAACGTCATTAACCAGGCCAGTTCCATATTAGCAATGATATGCTAAGCAGTCACTTATTTTAGAATTGCCAATATTTTCCCTACCATTTTTTTTTTCAGCAAAGGCACAAAACTCAGAAATTTAAAACAAAGCTCAGATTAAGGTAGGAGGTGGCATAATAAATATTAGGTCTATAAACAACAATAACTACTTAGTCCATAAATTTTCAAAAAAACCCAGATGTAAGTGTTATCCCACTAAACAAGTTGAAGTAGAAAATCCTGAATAACATCATTGCCTTTGCCTGAAAATGGATTAAAAAAACTTTAGGAAAATTACTCTTTTGATCTTAATAATATGTAAATTTTCATCTAATCTCTGCTGACAGCCTATAGTTCTCTGTGGTCTAATCCATTTCTCAGTTCAAACTCCTGCATTTCTGTATGAAAAACAACATTGTTTTGTACAGGATTAAGAACTTCCTCATGCAAATGTTTATGAGGAAATATTGCAGTGATGTTTTTAGAGATTGTTTACAAGTATATTCTTTTGGGACCAGCCACTTCACTCTCAGTAGCAGAGGTGGTTTTGTACTTTTTACCTGATCCTTCAAGAAAAAAATTAAAATGTGCTTATCCTGTTCTCACTTTCAAATTCAAATTTTAATTGCTAATTAGTCACCCTGTGTGCTTGAGGTTAATTAGATCAGCCATGCATTTGAAGGATTCAAAATTTCAAGATGTGCTAGAGAACAGAGAAACTAAGGTAAGGAATTCAATTCACAAATTTATTTTATTACTGATTGAATGTGAATGGTTAATCTGGGAACATGCCAAGAAAGCTCCCACCAACACACACAGTGTCAGTGGTTTTGGGACAGCAGTGGTGGCCTTCAGGGTCCCAAGAGCCATCACCCTCCTCCACAGTGCCTTTGTGGTGCTACCAGCCATGACTACTGCTGCTCTCAAATTCTCAACAGCCTTCAAGCAATACGCATGAAGTATGGACACCTCAGACACTTGAAAAAGAGTCAGAAATCTCAGAGGAGATGACTGTGTCATTCCTGCCCATCTGTTTCTTTCATCATGAATGCTCATGGGCTTGTGTTTGCATCACCTTCATATCTGAGCCTCCAGCAGTCAGCACTGCAGCATGCTACGATTCCTTCCAAACCAGTCAAAGGCTGTTTATCACTGTACTTGCCCAGGACAGTATGCTTTATTTTATAGACCAAAGGTAGATTCAATCTGGCAATACATTTTCTTTAAAAATCAAGCCCTTTAGTGTGGTAAAATGCATTAGGTTTGATGTTCTTGGCTATGGATAACTTGCCTATTGCCAAGGTTGCATTGTCTGAAGTCTCAAAGCAGGAGTTATCATGTTATTTGAGATGAAAGGCAGAGTAATTTGTGGTGCTTGGGCATGACACATGTAATTTTACACTTTATCTGTAGGTGTGATACTGGATTCTGCCAAAGCAGGCACCTGGTATCAATATTCATTCTGGCAATAGTTCAGCAAAACTCACAACTCCTACGAAAAACCACAGGTTTCTGTACAGAAAATGAACCTAAAGTGTCCAGAGATAGGCTAACATTAGAAATTCTTGATCTACCCAGCAATTTGTGGGTGACAGGGAAATGGAAGGAGGTATTCCTCTAGGGTTTTTTTTGCATTTGAGGTGATGTGGCAAAAGCGACTGGTATGTATCTCTGTCTCTGTCTTAACAACTGTTTGGATAAATTTTCTCATACTTAGGTTTTAATGCAGTGTTTATCCTAGAGCACATTAAATAAAACTTCATTTTGCTCTTGGGAGGTACTTTTCCCATTATCTGCCTGCCATAACTATTTGCTCCTGGCAAAGAGATTCTTGAAGAGAAGGAAGTCTTTCATCACAATTTTAGTGGACTGAGAATTGCAGCAGTCTCCAAATGACTGATGTTTCTGTGGGCAGGCTAGGCACTGAGCATCAGGGGAGATCATTACTTAAAACCAGTACTGAGAAGGCCATTTCTAGTGTCAGTGCTAGGATGAGTCATTTAAAATAATTCCTGAAGCTACTGTAGAACAAGTTTATCAGATTCATACCCTTGATCTAGATTATTACCATGCAAGTGAGTGTTCCTCACAGAGAGAGCAGTTGCAGAATCTGGTCCATTTTTCAAGCTATATTTCCACAACTGAAAAAATCTATTGTAGAAACAGTCACTAGTTTAATGCTGGGTCAGTGAATAAAGTCTGCCACACAGCCTTACATTTCCATTGCAGGTTATGAACCTTGTTGTCCACATACCAGTATTTTTCAAACAGAAGTCACTGTATAAAATCAGGAGTGTTATGTTGCACATAAATGGGGGTGACTGATTTCACGGCAGGTCTCTGTGTACAAACAACTATAAAACAGAGACAACACAGGATTTATCAGGCCACAGTCAGAGCACTAACCATAGCAGCATTGTTTCACGTCTTTGAATTTATAGACAGACTAGTGTAATGAGAGAGTCAATGATTCATTCTACCCACTAAATAAAAGAAGTATGTTCCAGCTGTCATAACGTGCCATTAACAAAAGCACCTGTGCTTTGAACTAGATAATCAATAACACTCTCACTTTTGGAACAGGTTTCTATGCATTTTATGCACAGGGGGTTTTTTTTCTAACTTTATAGTTTTATTTCTTGTTCTTCACCAAATCAAGAAGAACCAGTCAAATATTGAAATAGTGAATCTGAATCTATCTCTGTTGTTCCACTGCCGTAAATGTCACTTTGGAAGTTCAAAGCCAGCATCTCAGCAGCTGGAGTTTCAGTATCATTTGAAAAACTGAACATACTGAACAAACATCAAGAGTTTTCCTTTAAGTAGTCTGTCTAAAGCTATGTGTTGAGAAAGCACTTGGTAGTCCTCTCTGCAAATACCCCAAACAAAGTCCAGATAAACCAGATATATGTCCTGTCACCTCTTCCTGTAACTATTGCAACTGCAGCAACTTCTATTGCAAAAGATGCTATAAGAAAAGTCAACATCCCATTTGACAAGTCAGAATGAAGCAACACAATTTGGCTACATAGTTTTGAACCTCTGGAGCAAATTTGCAACACAGACTGAAAAATACCACAACTGCAGTATGTCACCGGATAATATTTGAATATTAAACAAATTTGAAAAAACTATGCATGTCCATGTACACTTGTTTTAAGATAGGCAGAGAGAGGGAGAGGCAGAAAAAACGTGCTGTAATTGTTTGCAAATTCCTACAGATGTTTATTCATTTTCTCTGGGTGCGACTCTGGTATGGGATCAAAAGCAACTATATAAAGGAGTTTGCCTTCTTTAAGAGCATTCTTTCCATTAGTAAAAGTATTAGAAGACAGGCCAGAGAGAGGATTTCTGAATGAAAATCTTGTTGACAGTTGTGGTAATCCAGACTCCAGTTGGCTATTTTTCCATGTGGTTGTTGGGAGGGGATTTTTGTTTATGGTTCTGGTTGATCACATTTTCATGTTCTCTGCAGTCTTTGACAGACAGTTTCAAACTAGAGAAGTGCACCTGTAATCCAAAAATATGTTCATATCCCCAGTTACCACAATCTTCAACTGCTTTCAGGAATTATTAGGCTTCACAGTTTACAAACGATACCAAAAAGTCCATAACAGCTATTATCAAATTCAGCTGTAAACTTCCTAGCAGCTCTACTCAACCAAGTATCTGGAAAGCAAAATTTTGGCTTTGCAGGGCAATGTAATAATGCAAGAGTTCATCAGAGAAGCCTAGCACCATAAAACACCACAATGTTACAGTTAAATATGTTCATGTAGAAGTAGCCTGACTCACAGGACTTATCCCCATCTCAGAGATGCAGAGGTTAGAGAAAAAACATTAGATCATCTAGTCTACCTCTCTAATTCAAACCATAGAATCTCATCCAGTTACTCCTGTACAGAAATCAGATGCTTAGGCTTGCCAAGAAAAGTCTGAAAAGATACTGAGCACTGATTTGTGAAGCAGTAGTAATTTTTGCCAGTCAAATCATTTACCTATAACTTTTCCATTATACTCTTTGACAAAAATGAATTTAGGTTGGTCAGTGCACAAGGGAAATTCTGGAAAAAAAAGTCTATTGCTCACAGCAGTGGTAATTTTACCAACCTCATTCTACCCAATCTATAAATCTCCTGAAGAAAAATGCCAAAATTGTTGTGTAAAGCGTCCTGTGACAGTTATCGAAGCAAGTATTCTTTCCAGAAATTTATGAAAGAATAGGGATAAATTATGATTAAGGTATCATAAGCATCCAACCATCTAGTCCTTGAACACTGATGATGCAGAAATTACACCTCGGATTTATATATAAATTAAGGTTTTTTCAAAACGGATGTCTGGAGGGTGACAGGAAGGATATAGGGCACTATGTCCACATCTTCTTATGAAATGTAGTCAACAGAAACACAGTTGTCTGAAAAACAATGAAATGCACGTATGAAACTTATAGCTAAAGATCTATATACAAATAAATGTATGATCCTTGTTGGTCATACTCAAGCTTAAAGACCTTTAGGTGACATGTCAGGGTTTTTTAAATTCCATTTTTATGTAGTTTTAGTCATTGTACCACACCAGTTCTAGAGGGTGCAAACACACTGATGCATAGCTTTGAATAACTGAAGATCTCCTAATTTCACCTCCGACAGGCATGTTTGTAGCAGTATTACAGAAAAAATCACACACACACACACACGAACTGTGTTTATGGTGGATAAATCTGCTCTGCTGCTTCTGTACAGGCAGATCCTGTGCCTCACAGGCATAGGTGACAGGTGCTCAGATCAAGACTGAATTTAACCTAAACCCTTCACTTATTTTTTTTATAAATTCTTTCAACAGGTCTTGGCCCCTATCAACAAAATTTACCATATCTAAATAAAGACAATTTTTAAACTCCTCATTAAATAAACAACCTATCTCAAACTATTTCCTTGGGCAATTTTGCAATTTTAAAGATGCATTTACTCTCAGACATGAAATTTTCTTTCTCAGCTTTTTTATTCAGACTTTCTCTTGCTTGCAATCCTTGAAAGAGGAATGTATAAGTTACACACAGTCCTTCTCTCAGTGCCTGCCAAGAAAAGTCAGATCAAGTCATCAGTAACACACACAAAGATACAGTGATGATTCCAGAATAAAACATATATCTTTACTGGTTAATGATTTCTTGGAAATTTACTGGCACATACCTTCAGAATAATCAATATTTCACAGAAGAGCCAGCAATGAAATACGCCTCAGCTGTAACAGCCAGTCCCAGAAGTTCATGTACACTGAAGCCAAAGATCAGCAAAGAGAGTTCTGCCTTTCCATTTTCCACCTGACACCTAAGGCTGCATCTGTCCTTGACATTCAATGGTTTTTCTTTTGTTTAGTTCCTTTCTACCTTTCAATGGTAGAATTATATTTTCCTTACAAAGTAATACCAAAATAATTTCTTTTAAGGATTTTTCCCTGGCAAATCCTTTTCCATGAAGACCACCAAAATAAAGTAGAATCTAAAAGGCATGGAATAATCTCACATCAGTAATAGCATGGTGAATAGGAGGTGACTGTCTTCTCTTTACAAGTCTTGGGATGAGTAAAGGGAGATCGATACCGTCTATGCTTTCCCTTTCTTCAAATACCAGAGTTTAAGTCATTAGCAAAAAGAGGGTGATACTGCATCTCTGCTACAGTGGGTAAAATTTTACAGTCCATGTTTAGGAATTAATGTCTAGAAATATAGAGTTGATTTACATTTCTTTAAAGGCTTGTGATTTGCACTGAAGAGTGCAGATGTTAATGATAATAGAAATCAAGGAGACTCTTCCTGGAAAGGATGAAAACTTTTGTCTGGAGTAGTCCAATATTCTGGGCCACTTTGTTGATGCACTCTTCATGCCATTCATCTAGATAACTGATAGTTTTAAGTATACTTCCAAGCTTTTTGTATTTCATGGAAATATTCCACAAGGATACTTACTGACAAAGAATAAGTTAAGCTGCTAACTAAAAATGGAGTGAGGACACAGTATCTGTGAATGGGCATAACACATCTGGTGAAAATATGCTACAGCTAGAAATGTCAACTGTTCTACATGTATTCTTTTTTAATGTAGTACAGAATTAATATATATATACCAATTATCCATCTACCTGTAGGTGCAACATCAAGAACAAGGATAAATAAAAAACTGACTTTTGATATTAAGAGTATTATAAACTGTTGTGTTCTTTTACATCAGCAAAAAAAAAGAGGTTGGGGGTAGGAAGAATGCCCTCACGTTCTGGAGTCACTTATTCTGCTAAACAAGAACATGAACCCTGATGAAGAAACCTCTGAAAAGTAATGGGATTGTCAAAACTTCAGGAAGAATGGTCCACCACTTTGTCTTTGATATGGGTTTTCCTAAAGGTGTGCATCAAGGTAGATCCCACTTGTAGTGACACAGGACTTCATAGGGTCATCCTGCTTACAGAAAGCTTACCTGAAACACCTGCAATTTGCTTTGCAGGCTGGTCTTTTACTGAGTCTGCTCATGGATTGTCATCTTTTTCAGTCTAGGTTGTTTCACAGAAGTCCTAGATTACAGAAATCACCCTGGTGAATCTAATGTTGTGAAATGAATTTCATAGAGCAAACCTCAAATGTTAGTTTTTAACTCCTCGATTTAATTGTTATATGGTATAGTCTGAGAGGACCAGGATTTTCAGATGGCATGAATTACAGCAAGATTTAAACCAAACATGGACCTAAGTCCCCTTGGCTGGTAGCAGTGAAAACCACAGGGTTCTTATCTAATCTAGAACAAACCAGACTTGGTGCTGTCTTTTTCCACACTGCCACTGTACCCACTACAGAGCTGCAGAAATTATTCAGTTATTCTACATTTGGGGGTTGAGAGGGTCTAACGAGTTGTCATTAGTACCTGTAGATTATGGAGGGACTGACAGCTGGAGGATCCTGGAGGATCCTCTTTTCTGACACCCTGCTTACTCTGGAAAACCATGAATTCAGAGATGGACACCAGGTGAATGTTTGGTCATGGCATTGAAAGCCACGCAGCACAACGTGACACCTCACAAACATCCGATGCTCTTCCTCATGAAATTCCTGCATGTTGGGTCCCTGCACCCTAATGTGCTATAAAGATCAAAAACTACAACAACCACTTGCATAGTAGAATGTATTTATGAAATGCTAGTGAAACTCATGGATTCACAGCATGAGAGGGGAAGATAAAACGTGTTTAGTGCTTAGGAAGTTGTTAGCTATTTGGGTTGGGTGGCAGAATTCTTTCAGTGCTTTCCATTTACTGCATGTAAAAGCTGAATCAACCCCAGACATGTTTAATGCTATTTTAAATGAGAGATAAATATTAAGTTGTGAGCCTATGAAAGATGAATAAGAGAGCAAGATGGAAAGCAAAGCAAGTAGAAGACAAAAGAAAATGGCAAAGCTGGGAGATTTTTTTAATTTTTCCATGGATAGCAAAGCAGAGAAAAAACGCTGCAGGAAGGCTCACTTCCCAAATGACCTGTTGTAAGAAGACATCAAGAGTGAGACTTCAGTATTCTTGTGAGTCCCTTCCCACTCAGGATATCCTGTGATCTTCAAATCTATAACCTAAGCTAGCTTTTCTGGATCATCAACATATTTGGCTGTCATATGGCCCATTAGCACTGGTAGACCGGGTTTCTTGTGTCTGGACTAACTGCTGGGGAAATAAAATGCCCTGATTTATCTTACACTTCAGCTGGAATAACACAGGGTGCTGGGGCTGGCTGTCATGGTCTGCCTACCAAGCCATCTAGTCTGCAGAGAATTTCAAGGGGTGTGGTGAAAATCACAAAAAATCCTATCTCCAACACTTTTATTTTGCTCTAAGGCAAATTGTTTGCAAAAACTTTCCTTTTGATTTCTGTTATCCAAATAACTCCAGCTTAAATTGGAACTCAGCTATTAATCTGATAATGACATGGCTGAGACGAATTCTCTGACAACTGATCTCAAATGACTTGCAAGGCTTTACTTTACCTCATTGTCTGCATTCCTTTCCAGCCAGCAGTTCTGTCAGTATTTAACGCACACACAAAACCCCCTCAAATGGAAGTATTAAGATGATTACTATGTACCTGGAAATATCCTTTAATTTTAATTTTGTTTTATTTTATTTTTAGCTTCAAAGCTTTCCCAGGAATGAACACCTGTCTTTCATAGCATTACAAGAAATAGTCGGGTACCTCAGATGCTTTGTTGTGTCAAGTCCTCTAATAGGGACACTGTGAGTATAAGTCACATTTTAATTAATGATCAAAGAAAAGGACACCTGTAAATTTTGGTTCAGTTTCTTCAGTTCTTTGATATCAGGTTTATCCATTAGAAAAGGACTCCTTTGATGCATATCCTGCTGACATAAGGTATCTTTCATGCCTAGATGCCATGGTGACTGGAGCCTTACAAATACTGAATTGAATAAGGTGAAGAGAATACTACGTTTTTGCCTCATCCTGTCTATCTGTTAAAATCTTATCTCTAAAAGCAGCAAAACTCACCATCCTGTGCAGTCTTCGTTTATTCCCGTGACTAACTTATGCTGAAAACTTTAGAAGGTGCCATTAGGAGGTCTTGTTGGGGTCTGATCCTGAAAGACAGTGACAGATTTGTGTAAGCCTTGCAGCCAAATGAGCACTAAGATGCTGCTGGGGAAGGAAGGGACAAGACACTGCGAGTCCCTGAGGTGCCTCCCCACTTCCACTGCAAAAAGAAAAGTTGATCCTCCCCAGCTCAAATCTCCATTCACTTCCAGGGGAACCAAGAGGGGTAAAGCAGTAGCTCAGCCACCCCTACTAGCCAGTGTGAGCAGTGTGCTCAGCACGGGAGGGACAAACCCTGCATCGCATGGACGTGGTAACACACCCGCCGGGCAGGGCCGACACGGGACCCACCCTCAGGCTCTGCAAGTACTGAGGCAGGGGAGGTAAAACGTGACTGGTCCTGCTAAAATAAAATACTAATAACAAATACCACACAGCTTCACCTCAAAGATTAGTTTGAATGTTACTGATCATTTCTCATGGGGCTTTCTTACCCAAAAAGATGGCAAGTGGCAGAGAGATCTGTGTGACATGCAGTAATTGAGGCCAGATCACATAAGCAGCACAGCTACCCAAATAAAGCCAGAGTCAAATCTCTTCCCCAGAAAATACCTAAGTCCTGTATGTAAGAAGTCCTACAGTTCCAAAAATGCCCAGCATTTTAGATGCCTGACTTTTGGAAAGCCTATTTTAATCTATGTCTAAACACTTAGAGAAGGTCATGCAATGATTTAAAATGTATACTTATTGATGGCAATTATATGGATTCTTTGCCCAACTTTGCCTATCTAAAAACAGGTAACTAGCCTAAATAAGTTATTCAGGTTTCTTCTAAAGTCAAACATGAGCAACAGATACCTTTAGAGTGCAGTGCCCTCTGGTATGGGAAATGATTCACACTCCAGAAGTGCCTAACTTTATACAGCTGGATCTATTTTGCTAGCATTTAGCTCTCATCTGTTTCTTTAAACTGAGTTTCAAAGGAAACTACACTCCAAAAGTTGTTGAGTAAAATGTTTATCTTCCAGAAATGAGCGATTTTTGTTTGCTTTCCTACATGAAAACAAATGTGTTAATTTTTAGTAGAGAAAATCTTTGACTAATGTGATAGCAAATCCATCAACACAACTTCACACAAAATGACTCCTGGAAAGACAAAGATTGCCAGAAATACTCCCTCCCACACCATGCAGATTCTATAAGCTGTTTTGAAGCATCTGGAAGGTCAAAGTAAAATATTGAATTCTCAGAAACAGCACTATGAAATCAAACATTAAACTTCTGATTATTTCAGTGTCAGAAAACCATCAAACCAGACCTGAAGCAACACAGGAACATCATATGCTTTAGATATGATTCACTTTGCTATACGTGTGTCTCTGCCTACAAGGGAAGGAAGGAATGTACTTAAAAAGGGATAGAGGAGAGAAAAAAAAGTAGAAATATCTCTCTACATGTCGTGTTTGGGAGAGAGGAAAATAACCTTGCAACATGCCTTTAGAAAATATTTTCTGCATTCTCTTTCCTTGACTGAAAGATTGAACATGAACATTTGTGTGCCTAGAGCCTCCCTCCTGCAGTGTCTCAGGGCTTTACAGTCATCAGTGCATTTACTTTCCCTGCATCCTTGTTGATGTAGGAAATCATCATTATCCTTCTTTTATGATGGAGAACTCTAACATAGGAAAGATTTAAGCATCTTCCCTGAAGTAACAAAAAAGTCTGAAGTTAAGCCAAGAGTTGAACCCTGTTCTGTTACATCACAATCCGTTAACCTACTCACTAGACCGTCATTTCTATCCCTCTTTCCTTAACCCGAGTTGCATAGCCAGTAAATTGTGCCTGTTCTTTTGCCAGGGACTCCAGTGATGTTTTGCATTGTTACTGTCACTAGTCCAACAGACTGCAGACAACACTTTGCAGATATTATTTCTTTTGTTGGTAAAGCTGCATCTCTGACCAGAGTGGGCTTAATACCTAATATAAAGCAGTTCAGGAATTTTTCCATGAATCTTTTGGAAAAAATGATTTGTTATAACCAACATTTTCCTTACTACCTTGCCATGTTCAACACAAGATTTCTGCATAGGAGTTTTTGAACCTTAAGAAGAAATTGGTTTTTAGAGAATTTTCTTGACTCACAGGCTGCTAGTTAGGGCACCATCCCAGGGTGTGATACACTTGGTTTACATCCCTGCCCTGTCTCATACAGAAAAAGTAGGTTTTGCAGCCCCCATGAGCTACTGGCAGTTTTGGCATAAGGATCTCTTGCTTCTGAGTAAAATTTCTGATGAGTTTCAGGCTCATGAAAGGAAAATAAGGAACTAGAAACTTATTAGAGGATGGACAAACTACTGGCTAATCAAGTTCCCTTATCTCTGCCTCCAAAATGAGGCAGGTTTAATCTTGGTCTGTAAGGCATTAGTCTGGGTTTAAATAGTTCCTCTTCGGGGAGAGTAATAGGATTGGTAAAGACATCCATACAGTCAGTTCGATGTATTCTGTTTTGCTGAAAAGCCCTGATCTTTCAATTGTCTGCACTGCATATGTGATAGTCTGCTCCTAGGCTCCAATCTGTAGTAACTAACTAGTTCTTTTGGCCAGGAAAACCACAGCAGGGAAGAGCGATTACTTTGCTGCAGGGTTGCTCACTCCCAGCAGCACAGATACCATTGTGCCAAGCTTCTTTTTCCCTGCACTGTGCAGAAGGAGTCAGTCCTTCAACAGTATCCCAGCAGGACCCACGGTCCTCACCTTGCACTCAGAGGTCACTGCCTCAGCAGCCTCCTGCAAAATCCCTGCTGTAAAATCAGAGGCTGACAAGCAGCTCTCTGGCTATTTAGCTACCTAGCTTATTGGCTCTAATCCAATTTAAAAAAAAAATTAAATTAAAAAACACCAACCTAAAACTCTAGATTTCTCAGAGCAGAGAAAGGGAACAAGGTCCCAGAGGAGCCTCAGACACCTTGTGTAGACGACAAAGGAGCATAAATAAATCCAGTAACAGTATTTCTCTCTAGAGGCACAGGAGTAACACTCAGAGGCAAGGGCTCAGCTCCCTGCTGTGCTGCAGACACATGGATGACCTCTTCTCATCTGTAACACGTACACAAACATTATTCCACCCAGTGTGACAGTAGCCTCTGTGCAGCTTCAAGCAGTGTGTTTGCACAGATGAGGTTCAACCCTTGGAGGGTGCCTCTAGCTGTTGCTGTTTTCCCAAGCTATGAGAAGCAAGCATGAATTCATGACCCGGGTCTGGAAATGAATGGATGGTCTGAACAAATCTCAGATGTTAAAAAAAAAAATTAGCTTTTGAAGGGTTTTGTTCTGAAATAAAGAATTCCCCGCTTTGGAAGCAGGGGAGAGGAGCGTGAGGAATGGAGAGAGCAGTTTAGGGAGGTTTTTTTGTTAATTGCTTTAGTGAACTACTTTTTACTCCTTTATGAAGCAACACAGACCTGACAGACATGCAGCTTATCAGCCACGCCTCCGATAATGAAAGAGGTGTTGCTAATTGAAACAAAGTGATTTTGCAGAACATTAATACCCTCAGAAGGCTTGTATCTGCCCTTTACTGATCTAGGTAGGGAGGCAGAGCTGAGCAGCACTGCACTTAACCCAGCGGAAGCAGAGGTTGCGATGTAAATATGTACATTGGACCATAGGAATGGGTTAATGTGTGCAACTGCACTGAAAAAATAATGCTGTAATGAAAGTGGAGGTGCTAAAAATGTAGTTTAAATGTGTTCCCTACATTGTCTTCAACAGTCAAAATTTATTACATTTTGTGACAAATTTGCTCACTGGCTCTTTTCCAACATGAAAAGTAGATACCAGTGTCTATGTGCCGTCTCAAATCATGAGATGCCCTCCCTGCCTTTGTGTCAACATCTTACAGGGAAATGGACTGGACAAATACCTACCAAGAACACACTCTTGATGCAATAATTCAAAATCCAGCTGATCTTGCTCCTGCAGGGGCAAAAGACAAGCACAGAACTGCAGCGTCTGGGAGACCAACAACACTCCCTCTTTTCCAACTCTCTTAATCCTGATTTCTGGCAGTACACTATGCACTGGGTGTTGCCATCTGCCCTCCCTCATGGGAGATCCTACATGGCTGGATCTTCCCCCAAATTTGCAAGCAGCACATTAACAGATGGGGGAAGGGTCTGTATTTCCCTTGTTTTACTTGAGGAATCTTGGGAAAATCAGTGGCATAGCTTTTAGAGACTGTGAGAGTCCAGAAGAACTGCTCAAGTCATCCATCCTATGTTTTAATGCACATCCCACTAACAAGAATAGGCCTTCAAATGTCAACCACCCATCTCTGACCTTCTGAATTTTAATGTTATTTATAAATATTGGTGTCATTCCTACTAGAGGATAAAATTTCAGTTAACATAAACTGCAAATAAACAGAAACTTCAATCTTAAAATAAAGGGACAAGAAGTGAAATACATTCCCAGATATCTGAAATATAAGAGATTCCTGACATTCTCTCAGAAAGGCGTGTTACACAATCCAGAAATATTATACTATCCAGAAGGACTGATATTCAGCCTATATCCTGTCTCAAAGTTGTTTGCTGAAGCCATTTCAGAAAATAGTTCTGCCACAGCCATTACACAATGGGCAACTGTGGTCCTGCAGCTCGCTAAATATGGATCAACTGGACAGCAGCCCTTTAACAATCTTTGTGGGGTGCTGCTTTTTTTGCTTTCTTTGTGATAAAGAGAAAATCACCTTAATATGGGATGCAAAGATGTATGATTTTTTCATGCCAGGCTGGTCCTTTCCAGAGGGCTGGGAGTCATATGTCAAAGCTTTCTATATTGATAAAGAAAATATTTTTTGCCTCTCCCCTCGGTAAGACAGTGGGAGTACCTCCATATTAGCCTTTTTATTTTTCTCATTTTCCGTCCTCTTCATTTATATCAAAATACCAATTTTTGACAGTAAAACTGAGTATAGCTAATGAGGCACAGATCCAGGAGAAAGGGTTTTACATAAGAGTTATTGAAATATAGTGCAGTCTCTGATCTGAAACTGTAAAGGTCAATCTTTAAATAACCAGGTCTTTTGGGATCTGACCTATCCAAGAGCATTTTAGATTTGACTGGACTTTCTTGTTCAAATTCAGTTCTCTGGAAATAGTGCTGTGTCCAAGAGTACATCAGCAGGGCAAGGCTATTCTTAGAAAAACGAGTCAAAATCTTCTTGTCTCAATACTCCTCACACTGTCACCAAAACCAAGGGCTGCAGCTGTGGATGCTGTTTCCATTGTGCAGAACTGCAGCACAGCTGGCATTTCATTCTCTACACCCTATGATTTAGTCTAACCACATTCAAGACAGGAGGAAGTAATACAATTCCCTGAGCCCTCCCACTCTCAAAACACACGAGTTGTCATCCTGCATCAAACACTTGAAACACTGAAGTGGGTAGTTGACCACCAATTTTCCTATTGCCCACAGAAATAGTTTCTTCTTAACCCTGACTTGGATCCTTCCAGCTCCTGACAAAATCTGGGAATGGAAAGAATCTGTATCTGACATGTATGTGCAGGAGGTGAGAGAACAGAGAAGGTACAAGAGGAACAAAGAGAACAATGAAGTGTTCAGGTTCTCAAGGTATTGGAAGTAGTGGATCCACAAGTGAGCAGCTCTAGGGATCCCAGTCACATAAAGAACAGCAGGGAACTCTGTGGTTTTCTGAAACTGACATTAGGGCAGCCTGATGTAGAAGAGGCCACAGGGCTGTAGTGTTTTGTTCTGGGAAAAGGAAGGAGTGGTTAAACTCCAGCCCCTGTCTCCTCTCACAATATCACAGGTGTGCCTAAGGAGTGGTGTTGTCAAGGTAAATGCATCATGGCAAATAGATGAACTATAATTATTCCTAGGCAGATTTTGGACTTAATTGCCCAGAAAATCATCCCAAAAGTCTCTGGATTTGTTCACATCTCAAGTTCTAATGTTGAATTGCCCTTTTGTAGCTTCAATCTGAAGGTCATGCTTGAAGTCAGCCGATCGTGTTGAAGATGAGGAGATTCTGACTTCCACATATCTATCTCATTCCACTGCACAGCCTCTAGAGCCCCAGACAGAGGGAAACAAATAGACTGTATCATTACAAAGCAGAATGCTTTGGTTTGTTCTTATTACTAGCACTTTGTCCATAGATTTTTGAAAATCTGTTATTGTTTTTGATTAACTCAGAGCTGACATACCTGCAAAAGATATTCTCATCTGCAGTGAAAGTCACTTTTTGCATTTGGCTGACTCTTCTGCAAAAGATATCAATTTTTTGCAAGAGTGGTTTTATATCCAAGAAGTCCTTGGTAGTGTGTTTAACATACATTCTTTGTGAAGCCACCCCTTAATTGCTAGTTTGCTCATAAATATACAGCAAAATCATACATACATAGTCTATGTAATCTAGAACACATTTAAGTCAATGGAAAAACTCCTACTAACTTTTGTCAGCTTTGGAAGTGCCCTAGCATTATGCCAGTAAGACTTTCCAAGGCTTTGAGCTCCCAATATTGTCACCATGATCCAGCCATTACCAGAGAGAATATGTTTATAACTCCATAAGAATAGCTATTTCATTATTGCCACAGTAAGAAAATAATTTTTTTTAAAAAAAACCACACCAGAAATACATTTTGCAAAATTGTAGGTCTAGTCCACATATAAAGATTTCAGGGTAATGAGTGCTTTCTTGCCCTTCACCCAAGGCTAAGACTTACTCAGAAATTCTCATTGCTATTAAACCTGCAAAACTTTGCATCATTTTAAAATAAATTCATCAAAAACTGTAGTATCTTTAAATCACAACAGTAGTCACAATTTTTATCATTCTCTGCTTGGGTGTGCAAGAACAATGAAAAGATAACCACTGATCAGGTCATATTGACTACAGCAGAAAATAAGGAAGAGTGAAAGAGATAACTTACTCAAGGCTGTAGACAAAGGTGAGAACTATCCTAGTGTCTCCTGACTCGCAGATAATATGCTAGGCACTGAACCTCAATTTTTCACAAAGTTATAGCTTTAAATTCTCTGTGTGCTTTAGAAGTACACAAAATCTCTATAAAATCATCGAGAATAAAGTAAATGTCAAGGTTTTGAATAAAGTACCTCAAAACATTTTTTTATTATCTCAGAGGGGAAACACTCCTGATGTCAAGGAAATGAGCTTTCTGTTGCCAGTGGATTTATATTTGACCATTTCTGAAACAGAAGGTTTTTGCTGTGGTTACAAACCTGAAAGTATTTCCAGTGGCTTGCAGTAAACTGCAAATGGTCACTCAGTTCTCCAGCCTAACACTGCAGTATGACATTGACACATCTTAAAACAAAGCAGGGGTTAAATGCTACACTTTATAAAGCAACTCTCAAATCTTCTAACAGTAGCATTTCAATAATGAAAGCAACATAGTCCAACACAGGGTGCCAACAAAAAGAGGGTCATTGTGGAGAGCCCTATGCTTTCCCATGGTGACAGCATGATACCTGCTGTTCCATTCAGGATGTCTCAGCCACAGCCACAAGCCACTTGCTTAGCCATGTGCCAGGACCGTGCAGCTGCAAAAGCAAGTGGAAAGCTCAGCCAAGATGCTCTTCATTGGGCATTGAGGCATATTTTAGTCTCATGAGTGTGGCCTTATAGACCAGACAAAACACAGAGGCAGCCTTTGCACACTGTGGCCAGCAGCACACTCTCAAGGTTTTCTAGTACCAGAGATGATGGAAAGTAAAGCACTGCAAATGTCATCGGTGTGTCCTGACTTCTTCTGATCACGATAGTTTATACTTGTTAATGTCATGTATGAAGCATAGCTGAGACCTGAAAGAGATCAGAGCTGCATTATTCAACTTGTTATTCAGTCAGACACCTGCAAACAAAAGAAAAAGAAAGCATAAAAATCCCACATTTTTTTTCTGTGGCTATAACTGTCAGTGTGAGAAAGATCCTATTTTAGTTACATACTAGGGAAGCAGTATTGTGGTGGAATTTCCAGAGTTTATGAATGGCACTGTGGTTGTTCCCTATACCCAGCAAGCTAGAAGGAGCCTTAAGGTCCCACAGTTCCTTTGCTCAAGTCAGTTCAGCATAGTCACCATCCCCATTCCTGTTCTCCTGCACCTTCACATGGTCTGGTCTCTTTGGGAATTTTCTGATTCCTTACTTCTTGAACTCACAGTGAATTACACTCCCATACCCTTTTCCACATATTTTAATCCATCACAGACACAGAGAACTGATTTATTGGAGGCACAGTTATACTTCTCCAGAAGAAATCCAGTTTTCAACAGTCAGTAATGATGGTTTAGTGCAAGTGGCATAGTACCAAAAAGTCACATACTATAATATGGAAAGCAATTTGTCTCCTTGTGATAAACCATCTTAATATGTGCTTATTGTCATGGATTGTTTAGGTTTGAGTGTAAAAGAACAAGCTGGGACAAAAAAGGGGATAATGAAGATTTCTAGACCTTATAAAACCTAGTAAGGATTTTTTCTAACCCCAGTTTGTTCCTTTAATGTTAGTGAAGGGTAATTGAATGTAAGAACTTGAACATGATCTATCTCCTTTCCTACAATCGCCTTGACCCAAAGACTTAGCTGCACATGATGCAGAATGTGGACTGAGGCAAATATCTCTAAATAAGGCTTCCTGTTAAATTCCCTAAATCCTATTCTAAGCAGTTAAACAAATTAACTCTTTCTAGAGGTGCCAATTCCTGCATATTCAAAGATGATAATCAGCTGTATATGTTTCAAGAGAGAATTTTAAATTCAATGTGCGTGTTGACTTTATCCTCCCTAACGAGTTAACATCAAAACAATCTTTCTCATAGAAACACTGCTGAATCACTCACTTCAGAGAATATACAAATCTTCTGGCAGGAACATAACATGGATCCATAAAATTATTTAGTTAAAACAAGCCAAGTGATAATACACACCACAAAATTTCCAGTTTTTGTTATGGTTCATGGTCATCTTTTCAGGGTTTTTTCCCTATTAGGAAGCCAACAGTAGTGAAAGCCAAGATGTTATTTCAATGATATAAGTGAATCAATCAGATCAGATGCCAGAATATCCTGCTATGGACATACTGCCTGTTGCTGACACTAGAAGTAAGTATCTCGATATGTGTTTCAAGTCTAGGACTTATTGAAAACCTGCCAGGCAGTTTTCCCAAAATCTGAGCATATCGTATGCTCAGGGCACTGAACTCATTGCAGGTATCCTGTGGGATTGTCTGACTTCCTCCAAAACAAAACTTCTGCATCTTGATTCTGACACAACCTCTGTACTTTGCTTTGCAAGCTCAGTGTGACTGAATGACAAAATTGAAGCAGTAGGGGGTATATTTTGAAACTTTTCCCAGTGAGGCTCACAAGCCTATTTTAAAATGGACAAGTGTCATCATCTAATTTTCAAGTAAGGAAACTTTTTCTTCTGGCTTCTGCTGCAACTAGTCTTCACCTTTTTTTCTTCAGATTCTGGGTGTGGGGAATACTTAGGGAATGTGTATAGTTCCTGCTGCCACCCATTTATCTGAAGCTTCATACACAAATATCATGCTTACGAGCACATTCATGGAAAGCCATTTTCACCTCTGTTTTTCAACATTTTAATCTTCCTGTGTTCAAGTAAAGATTATTACTGAATTCTATAATGTGAGACTGAGATTCTTCAAAGTGTTTTTGAAGTGCTCAATGGTGTGTATAATTTTTTTCCATTTTTTTAGAGAAGAAGGAATATTATCGAAATTATTTGTTTCGCCACTGGAAATCTGTAAAATCAAGCACCCAGCCGTATGCTCCAATTTTATGTGGTGATATCTCATTTTCATATGACTTCACAAACATAAGTTACACATTTATCAGTACATGTACATTAGTGTCAGCATATGTAAATAAATATATATGTTTTTATAAAACCATGTAACTCAAGGTTGTTTCCAGACTGAAGAGCCTTATAATATAATTCTGCCTTACTTCTTACATGTACATATGTATATTATTAAAATATATTTTATATAAATACATGAATATGCATACATATATAATATATGGGTTAATATTACATATTAAACATGCTTTTGAAATCCTCAACATGTGACACATGCAGCTTTCTATTGGCATGAGCAGATGCTTCATTATAAACCACTTTATATTTTGTCCCTTCTTCTAGAAAACTGAAGAGTTCACATAAGCCAGGCAAACAAAGAGTGCCACTAACACGAGCTGTTAGTGTGATGTCACACTTATCTGAAGACATCATCTATCTACTTCTGTGTTTAATCTGTCAGGTCTGCAAGATGGAGTGTGTCTGGTTGTCCTGTGGCAAGTGCTGTGGGCACTAAGTCTCTGCACTGCCCCGCTGTTGGCAGGTGCTGTGACACACAAGAGCACTGTCTTCATTTTGTGCTGAGTGCCTCCATGGGAGACATGGGATGGCATTCACTCCTGTCCTGTTACTCCCTAGACAGTCTTGAATTGCTAACACACCCACATCACCTTTTGCTTTTCCTTGGATAGGCTGCTGTAATACATCTCTCCGTGGCGTGAGGTTGGCTTGCATCACCACTAGATCACTTCTCGGTCAGTGATCCCTTGCATTTGGCAGACGTCATTTATTATCACTGTACGTTGCTCCAGTTAGGCCAAGTCCTTCTAATCACACTGAGAGGAGTGTAGGGGAGGTTCTTCATTTGTAAAGAGAAGAGATCTTCATTTGTCGAAGAGAAGAGGTACTACCCAAAAGATAGGTAAGTTTCTTGAACCAGCAGCCTGATGACTGCTCCAGACATACTACCATTTATGTTACTAGTGCCTACCAGTGCACCCTTTCCCAAGTGAGTAAATGGGAGCACTTTCTTCTGATCTTTGCTGTTACACTGGGTAACTCCCAGATATTCTCCCCTTCCCCTGCTCCCCAAAACTCTTAATAATATATTCAAACACAGAATGCAATAAACTAAGGTGTCAGGACATCTTTGGTTAAGTTTATTCCCTGTAATACATGTTGAAAATATTTCTTCTTCCTTTTACTGTATTTCACAGGTTCAACCCTTTTTTAAAATATATTCCTTCATTTGAAAGAGTAGATATTGGAGCTGCTGATTGTAAAAGTTATTTACTCCCAATTCTCTATAAAATATGAGGTAGAATAAATATTTGTTCTCCCTATTTAAGACCAGGCTTGTATATGTTTTACACTGCACTCGTATATGCAATGCTGAGAGACAGTAGTGGTCACTAAGGTCAGCTTTATTTCACTGCAGGATTTCCTACATTTCCCATCAGATTTAAAATAGCTTGTGATATCACACTTCATGATTTCCACTGAAAATACTGACCTATGGCCTATGTTCAAAGTATTTTTTTCCAGAATTGGGTGAATATCAAAAGTTCTTAAAAAGAAGGTAGCTGGTGTCACTACTAGAAGAAAATGCATAAGAACAAGAAGAAGATTTAACTGGAAAAGGAGAGGGAGAGGGAGA
>WBMZ01003221.1:4686-27000 GCA_013400975.1 Atrichornis clamosus | reverse complement strand
GGCAGGGCTGTGACGGGAACAGCACAAAGAGAGCAGCGCAGAGGGGTGGAAGGGGCGCGGGTTGGGTGGGGCTGTATCTCCTCACCTCTTCTGGCGTCTCTGTTTGGGTGAACCAACCCTCAGGGCTCCTTGGAGCCTGTCCAGGGAAGGGAACGGAGCTGGGAATGGGCTCGGTCCAGGGAAGNGAGTGTCCAGGGAAGGGACCGGGGCTGGGAAGGGGCTGGGGAGTGTCCAGGGAAGGGAAGGGAGCTGGGAAGGGGCTGGGGAGTGTCCAGGGAAGGGAACGGGGCTGGGAAGGGGCTGGAGCAGCAGGAGCAGCCGAGGGAGCTGGGAAAGGGGCTCAGCCTGGAGCAAAGGAGGCTCAGGGGGGCCCTTCTGGCTCTGCACAAGGCCCTGACAGGAGGGGGCAGCCAGGATTGGGGATTTGGGATCCGCTCCCAGGGAACCGGGACAGGAGGAGAGGGAGCGGCCTCAGGCTGGGCCAGGGGAGGGTCAGGTTGGACACCAGCAGGAATTTCCTCATGGAAAGGGTGGTCAGGCCTTGGAACTGCCCAGGGAGGTTTGGAGTCCCCATCCCTGCAGGGATTACAACCCCTGTGGATGTGGCACCTGGGGACAGGGGTCAGTGGGGGCCTTGGCCGTGCTGGGGGCGGGTTGGACTCGATGGTCTGGGAGGGCTTTTCCAACCTGAAGGATTCTGTGATTCCCTGGTTCTCTAAAGCCCTGCTGACCCTTCAGAGCTGTCGCTGCAGCCTCTCAAGTGTGTGGCCATAACTGGTGTCCTCAATGTCCCCAAACTCTTCCTGGCAGTCCCGGGTGACAGCAGAGGTGACAGAGCTGGCAGTCGTGGCTGCAGGAGATGTCCAGCCCAGGGCACACATCCCATTCCCTCTGTCCCCAAAGCCGAGGAGCAGCTCCTTCCTCTGAAAGATCAGAGAGATCCCAGAAATACCCCGGGGTCAGGAGCTGTTCCACAGGGAATGCAGTGGGAAGCTGTGTGTGCCCCAGCAGCAGCCACCCCCTCACGGGATGTGGCCCAACACTCCTTCATTTAAAGAAATATCTTTTCCTGGTCTTTTCCATCACTTGGCTCTCCAGAGCTCCCTCCTTAAGAAGCTGCAGGAAAACGAGGAAAGGATGTTTAATTCCACAAGCTCCTGGCTGAAGCAGCACATCATGCACTTTAAATAAATATTAAATGGCCGTAATTACCTACCTCTGACTCAGTGTATCAAACATAAAATACTCATCTGCGCACAAGTACCTCAGTGTTCTTTCCCTGCCTAATTGATTCATTTACTAAATCCATTAGGAAGAACTTGAAAGGACACTGGAATGGCAGAAGGAAGGAGAATGCCACAGGGAGGGAGGGAGGTGGGAGATTTCACCTCCAATGAAAATTTAAAGCTCGATATAGGCAGACAAACCAGACAGTTTTTCACGTCAAAACTCTTGCATAATAAAATAATGGAAGTTGGGGAATAGGAAAACCCAAGGACCAGGTTTGCCCTTCTGCTGTCACAGGCTGAAAATCAAACTATCCTGGCAGAGTTCCTTGTTTCAGAGGCTGAAAATGCGGGTGTGAGCAGGCTCTGCAACATCACCTGCCACTGCCCCCGTGGGGTTTCACCTCTGTCCTGAGGGTTCCCTGGAGGTCCCAGGGAGGAGCAGGATCAGCTGGGGCCCTGCTGCGGTTGCTGGATTTCCATCCCAGTGTTTCTCCCGTGACCTCCTTTGCCAGGCTGGGCCACGAGCAAAGGCAGGGCTGAGCAGTGACGGGGGTGTCTCCTGGGGCACGGAGCAGGCGTGGAGCAGTCCAGGGAATGGGACAAGCTGGGAATGAGCCTGTGGATCCAGATCCAACCCCGGCCCTGGCCGGGCTGCGGTGCCAACACCACGTGCTCGGGAAGTGGGGGTGAAGCTGGAGGTTGGTCTGCTGAGGTTCCAATCCCAGGCATTCCAGAGATCCTTAAATTGCCCCCAGAGCTTCCCATGATGTGCAGGACGTAAATTGGGAGTATGGGCATGAACAGCATCCACCGCTCGTGGAGCAAGGAAGGATCCTGCTGGGATCAGGTCTCTGTGGGGCAGGGCCTCTCCTGTGAGGGAAGGAACTCCTGGATTCTCCATCCAGACTCCCAGAGAACCTCCCCAGCGCCCCTGCACTGCCTGCTGCCCGCCAGAGGCAGAGCCAGAGCGGGCAGAACCTGCCGTGAGTTCAGGAAAATGAGCAGGAAATGAAAACGAAGCGCAGGAGGGGCTGTACGGGGTTGTAACACCCACCCTCGGACAGCACTGACGCACGTCAAACCTCCTGGCTGCTGGGAAACAGGCTGAAGGGTCCTCCTCCACCCCCAAAATACTATCCTGACCGAAACCTGAGCTTTCCAGGAAGACATTTTTCAGCAGTTTGCCCAAGCTCCCGGAAGTGCCCGCGGTGCGTGTGGCTGCAGCGTCCCTCCTCTTCCTCCCAGGGCCTCCCGTGGGAGCAGGGAAGGGCCACCGTGAGTTTGGGACGGGGCACACGATGGCCAGGGGGATATCTGGGAGCCGGAGCAGCACTGGGCAGTGGGTGCTCGGCCTGGGCAGGGGCAAGGTGTCGCCAGGGGGGAGTGACCAGGGCCACCAGCACCCCCACCAGCAGAGCCTGGCTTTGCTTCCAGGCTCCGTCTGGGAATGGGACAAACACCGCAGCAGGAGAGGGTCAGTCCTGAGCTCTCGGGTCCTTGGAATGGGGGATTTTGTTTCCAAATCCAGGTGTTGGTTGTTGTGTGGCGTTGGTGGGTGTACAGGGGCCCCCTGCAGTGCCCGGAGCAGGTCCAGGGATGGAGGACAAACCTCCCGAGGAACTGTCTGGATGCGCCCACTCCGGCTCTCTCAGGGAAGTGCTCTCCCGTAAGAAAGATCCCTTTGCCCTGTGGTTTGTGGAACCACAGGGAACACTGAATGCAAGGCCAGGTTGGACGGGGCTTGGAGCGCCCTGATCCAGTGGAAAGTGTCCCTGCCCGTGGCACGGGGTGGAATGGGATGGGCTTTAAGGTCCTTTCAGCTCGAGCCATTCTGGGATTGATGATTTTGTGTGACAATTGTTGGGTTCAAATGGCAGCAGCTCCATTCACACTCGGGCTAAAGGGCTGGGGTTTGAAACAGGAGCCCGGAGAGGATGTTTATGTTTGAAATGCAGTGAGCAGAGACAATCCCTTTACTCACTAAAAAATAGAAAGTAAGACTTCAATAGAGATTTCTTTTTTTCAAGGAGGTTTTGATCTGTAGGGAAGCCACCCCTGCAGCCGCTGCCTCCCGAAACCCAAGGCAGGAGAAATTCCCCCAATCCCACCACGACTCGGGGTTTCGGCAGCGATGTTCCCTTCCCTGCCACTCCAGGGGGCTCGGGACGCTGAGCCAGGGCTCTGCTCAGCAGTGGCTTTAAAGGCCTTGGGAAATGAGGCTGGGGATGGATTGAGCTGCCCCTGACTCACGAACGGCCAAGCAGGGGCTGGAGCTGCTCCGAGGATTTCAGAGCTGACTGAAACAACCTCATCTTCAATGCAGCACACTCCAGGCTTTCTTTTTATTATTCTTTATTGCAGCAATGAAGTTTTAAAGTCTAGCTTGCAAGGTTTGATTCCAAATTATATTGAGAGCTCTGCAGTTTTGTTCTACTTTCCTATTTTAGTTTTTACAACTGTTTTTGCTTCCTGAGATAGAAATACTTCAGGAATCGTGTTCCCCTTCTAGCCACAAAGACCATCAGGTTGTGGGAATCTTTGGATTAGAGTTGGGAATTAAAAGGTACGTCTGGTGCCAGCCCTGGAGCAGCTCCGTGGCCTCCTCTGGTCCCTCTCCGGCAGCTCCAGGCCCTGCTGGTGCTGGGCCCGGGGCTGGAGCGGCTCTGCAGGTGGGGGATCACCTGAGGGGGCAGAGGGGCACAATCCCCCCTCAAACAGATCCCAGGCTTTAATTAACCCGGCTCCTCACGAAGTAAAACACACCAGAAATGTGTTAAAGACGGAAAGCAGGAACAGGTTCTGTAATTGCCGGAGCAGCGCAGAGCCAGGGCCCTGGAAGTCTCCGGAGCAGAGGGATTTTGGCTGGAGGAGCAGAGGAGCAGAGGAGCAGGCTCCTCTGATGACAGCCCTGATTCCGGCTGCGAGGCTCAGCCCTCCCACTGCAAACCCCTCCGTGGCTGCTCCCGCCGGCGCCGGCCCTGTGTGAGCCGGGGTGCTGACAGATAATTACTGGGCACCAATTAGGGCCGCCAGCGCCTGCAGCAGTAGCTTCGAGACGGTGAGCTATGAACTGTCCCTATTAAGGTCCATCTGGGCCTCTCCACAAGCTCCAGGCTGGGCGGTTTATGTCCCCGTTTAGCTCCCGGTTTATGGATGGGGATGCGATGGGAGCTGCGGGCAGGGGGAAGGGGCTGGGGCTTGCACGGGCTCCAGTTCCCGATCCTTTGGGATTGGGGCTGCTCTCCCCGGCGAGGGGGTGACGGGGGAAGGTGGCACCGCATCGGGAGGGTGAGGAGGGACACGGGACACGGGACACGGGACACGGGACGGAGCTGCCCTGCTGTCCCCTGCCCAGCTCCGGCCCCGGCCCTGGGGCAGGGCTGCGTTAATGCTGCTCCCTGCTCCCAGCCCCGGCTTAATTACTCCTGAATTCAAAGGAAGCTGTGAAGAGCCGTAATTAGCCTGGGTGTACAACTCCCAAGCGCTTATTTCTCCTTTATGTTGCTGACAAACGCTGGAGCTTGGAACAGGCTCTTTCTCCACTGCGTTCTCACCCCTCTCCCAGAACCACCAGGTGTCTGGAGGAGGATCTCCGCACTCCCAGTGAAAACTGGGGCCACCACAAGTTAAACCAGAAAATCCTGGGAGTCTGTAGGCAGGACATGGCTGGGAAGCACAAGGATCCGTAGACAAATCTCCTCATTTAAAATAATTCTCTTCCCCTTTCCCTCGAATGCGGCATTTCAGGAGCTGAAATCCTTCCACGGGCACTGACAGGGCAAGGCGTGGTGATTTAAAGGCTGTTAAAATCCTTGCACGGGGTGTCTCCATGGGTTTTCCGTGTCTGCAGGAGGAAGGTGCTCCTGGTTGAGAGCAAACACAAACCAGAAAAGTCTGGGAGTCTGCAGGCAGAACATTGCTGGGATGCACAAGGATTTGCAGACGAATTTCCTCATTTAAAATAACTCTCTTGCCCTTTCCCTTGAATGCAGCATTTCAGGCTCCAGAGTGGTTTAGTTGAAAAACTCATTTTAAAAAATGATTTTTTAAAGTCCCAGTGTCAAACCTGGGATTGCAAAACAGGAAGAAGACCCATATCAACTTCTGATCCTGAATTTTTTGGTGGTGTGTTTGATGAGACACATTCCCTTCCCTTCAGCTGCTGTCCCAGCACACAGTGAGTATTTAGGACGCACCTCTGAGTTTTAAAGGCTTGTCAGTAATTACATTAAATTGAAATAACATTAAATGCTAAAGTGGCCGTGGGATCACTTCCACGGGCACTGACAGGGCAAGGCGTGGTGATTTAAAGGCTGTTAAAATCCTTGCACGGGGTGTCTCCATGGGTTTTCCGTGTCTGCAGGAGGAAGGTGCTCCTGGTTGAGAGCAGACACCCCATGGGGCTGTCCCTTCCCATCACCCGCCCCTTGTGGGGCACTGCCAGAGGGAAGGGTTGGATGGGATATTGGGAAGGAATTCCTGGCTGGGAGGGTGGGGAGGCCCTGGAATAGAATTCCCGGAGAATTCTATAGAGACCAGAGCAGCTGTGTCTGCCCCTGGATCCCTGGAAGTGTCCAAGGCCAGGTTGGAGCAGCCTGGGATAGGGGGAGGTGTCCCTGCCATGGCAGGGATGGGATGGGATGCGATTTAAGGTCCCTTCCAGCCCAACAATGTGGGATTTGTGATTCTTCACTCCAGGGGACAGGAGGTGCTTTGCCTTGGACTCAGAATCTGCTGCTGGTAAAAGTGAGGCTGCAGATGGTGCCCAGGGCCGGTGCCCAGGGCCAGTGCCCAGGGCCGGTGCCCAGGGAGGCCCCTTGGCCCTTCCCCAATTTCTCCGAGCCTTTTTCCGGGATGCTGGGAGGAGCAGAGCACCCAGAGGGACTTCTCTCCGTGGCCATCCGTCCATGGTGCAGCCAAGGCTTTCCCAGTGGCAGCAGAGCGGGGGGAGGTGCTGAGGGGAGCAGGTGACAGCCCGGTTTCAGAGGACAGGGACACAGCCACGGTGGCCCCATGGAAGGTTCCTCCCGCCGAGGCCACATTCCAGGGATGAAGCACCAGCCAGAGAGGAGCACGGAGCTCAGCCCCAGTTTTACAGGGACTTACGCACGATCTCGCAGCAGGCACTTCACTTCACTTACCCGAGCTCCCTTTCCCCACGGAGGTAATTCCATGGCAGAGGGCTTTACGGATTAAGAGGCTCATTGGCTCCAAAATCACTGCTCTTCCTGGAAATAATTTGCCTCCTGCTTTTCCCAGTGACAGCCGGGATGCCCCCTGCTCCCTTGGATGGTGGCAAACTCCAAGCTGTTCCCCCATCTGCCTGCTCAGGGTGGGGCTGGGAGAGCCCTGGCAGCTGGGAGAGGATGGGGGAATGCTTTAAACTGGAGAAGTTGATTTAGTTTGGATATTGGGAAGGAATTCCTGGCTGTGTGGGAGGTGAGACCCTGGCACAGGCGCCCCTGAGAAGCTGTGGCTGCCCCATCCCTGGAAGTGCCTGGCCAGTGCCAAGTGTTGTGCCAGGGAATGTTTCGGTTGGATATCAGGGAAAATTTCTTCATGGGAAGGCTTCTCCAGCCCTGGAAAAAGCTGCCCAGGGAGGTGGTGGAGTCCCCATCGCTGCAGGGATTTAAAGCCGTGGGGATGTGGCACCTGGGGACGGGGCAGTGCTGGCCCTGGCCGTGCTGGGTGTTTGGACTTGACGTTGGAGTCTCGTCCAAGCTAAAGATTCCAGGATTCTGTTCCTTTAACACTGGCTTTGGGTTGCCTGCTGTGCTTCTCCCAGCTCCTTTCCTGATTCCTTTCCATAACTCCCAGGCCAGGACTCCTTTAATGAGGCCATTTCAGTAAAACAGTCAAAGGTTTAGAATGGCAGAAAACCCCCAAAGAAACAGCACCAAAAAAAAGGGAATAAAGCTGTGATAACTCCTAACGACAAACCCTGGAACTGTGCATTGCTGCTCTCACGTTTCCCGTGCCTGTGGAGATTGGAAAGCGAACCAGCACTGGCTCAGCCCCAGGTCCTGAGGTGTTTACACAGCTTTTAACCTTTCCTTGTGCAAGGAAATAACGGAAGGGCTGCAGCTGTTACGGAAGTTTGTAAATCTGAGGGACACCAGTGACCTGTGTGATGCACAGAGCCTTTCCAGAGGCTTTAGCTCCAGCATCAGCCCCTCCAGTGGACTGAGTACGACGCTGTGAAAGCAGAGGTTCGATGGATTAGGAGCACTGGAAGGGAATGGCTGCGCGTCGGAAATCGCTGCTGTGTGGAAGTGTTTGCACCGAGACTCGGCAGGGCCTCTCCAGTGCTGGAATCAATCCTTGGGAAGGATTTTACTGTGGATTAAAACGTAAAGAAGATCTGCCAAAACAGCGCAGCAGCTCCCACCGAGCTGATGCTGAGCAGGAATCTGCCAGGGGAGGACATCCACCTTTCCTGGCCCCTCCTGACAGGAGAGGAGGCTTGGAGAGCCCTGGCGGGGCTGGGGAATGTCCAGGGAAGGGAACGGGGCTGGGAAGGGGCTGGAGCAGCAGGAGCAGCCGAGGGAGCTGGGAAAGGGGCTCAGCCTGGAGCAAAGGAGGCTCAGGGGGGCCCTTCTGGCTCTGCACAAGTCCCTGACAGGAGGGGGCAGCCAGGGGGGGACCTTGGCCCACAAGTCGCTAATTGGAACTAATTAACATTAATTAATATCCATGTTAACTCTGTAATCAATCCTCCATCAATTATCCAGTTATCCATGGATAACTCTCCACCAATACCTCACACAAATATTGAAATGTACAGAAATAAGTTTTATTCAGGTTCCAGAATGTCAAAGTCTTTCAGGCCAGACGTAGATGAAACCCTTGGTACAAATCCATGACCATGGGAACGTTCCCTCTGACGTGCCAGGAGCTGGGACTGGAGCCTGTCCTTCCTCCTCAGCACAGCCTGGAAAGCAAAACACAACTTGGGGGAAATATTTACAGGGAATTCATGGAATCAGGGAGGTTTCAAAGCCTTTTGGAAAATGTTCCGCACTGTCAAAGCAGCAGCTGCCATTCGGAGGCAGTTCCATCCCTCCCTGGGTTCCCCTCTCAGCCCTGTCCCCTCTCCCCTGTGCCCACAGGGAACACTGCTGCCACTGCCAAGGAAGAGACTTCCTCTCTCCTTGCCCAGCTGGATCCCTTTAAATGTTTCCTTTTTTCCTGCCAGCCCATTCTCGCGCACGGGCTGATGTCAGGGGCTGATGTCAGGAACGGGGACGTTTCTCACCTTGCTCCCCGAGGGCTTTTTATTTACACCTGTCGAGATAATTTTATCTCCCTGACCACAGCAGGCTGGGCAAAACTTAAATCCTAGAATCATTTAGGTTGGAAAAGCCCTCCAGGACCATCGAGTCCAACCAATGAGGGCCATTCACTGAGGAGTCGGGCTCGATGTTCCTTGTGGGTCCTTCCAGCTCAGAATATCCCGGGATTCTGTGATCCTGAGCCCAGCTCCTGGCCCTGCGCAGGACCACCCTGACAATCCCACTCTGTGCCTGAGAGCCTTGTCCAACTAAACTAAAACCAGGTGAGGCATTTCCAAGTTCTGAAATTCTCCTCTAAACTTTTTCAGAACTTCAAACCTTATTTCTCATCAGTCAGAGGTTTCATTTCAGATGCTTTTTGTTATTCATGCATTTTTTTACGAGGCAGCAGTCAAACCAATGGCTTGTCATAATACGACATTATTGCTGAAACAGTCTCTTATTTTAATGTCATTTATAAAAACCAGCAGCTATGACAGATCAGCACTGATTAAAATACCTAATCTGCTTTTCTGGATCCAGCTGTCCGTGCCGTGTGGAGCAGGGATGGGAGGGATGGGCTTTTGTTTGGTTGTGCAGTTTCCTCTGGAGTGGCCGGGCCTGGAAAGCCACAGGCAGCAAGGAGCAGGTGGAGTAAACCCTGTGCATATTCCACGTTGTGTGCCCTGGGTCATTGTCCCGGAATTCCATTTAGGGCCTGTTCAGATGTAGTTCTGTACACTTCTGCTGGGAGAGCTGCTGGTGGCCACAGGCAGCTCCAGGGGCCAGGAAATCCCAAGGGAGCTCCAGTGCCTCCCGCAAAACAACACTGCCTTGGTTTTCCCAACACTGCCTGGAGTTTGTAATCCTGGGATGCTCAGGGAAGGGAGGGCCTAAGAGCCTGTGTGGTTGTGGGGTTTGGTGTCCTGTGGGCACAGCTTGGGTTGTGTTGTGCTGTCTGTCACAGGCAGAGATCAACAGTGGGAATGGGGCATCTCCCTGGGAGCGTGGGGACGCCCTGGCACAGCATTCCCAGAGCAGCTGTGGCTGCCCCCGGATCCCTGGAAGTGTCCAAGGCCAGGTTGGACGGGGCTTGGAGCAGCCTGGGAGAGTGGGAGGTGTCCCTGCCATGGCAGGGGTGGCCCTGGGTGGGATTGAAGGTCCCTTCCGACCCCAATTATTCCATAATCCTGGGGTTACGCGTGGCATTTCCAGGCTGACAGGATGGAAGCTGCAGAAAACAATCATTAGACAAAAAAGCCGCTCTGGACTCCTGAAAACAAAATTCCAATCCCGGCTGGCTTTAGGGGGTGCTCCCAAGCAGTCGTGGCAAGGGCTGCGGGAAGGCGGAGGGTCTCCTCCAGTCTGCGGGAGCAGTGGGTCCCCTCCAACCCCAGCCATGCTGGGATTCTGGGATTCCACGTGACCCCGGCCCCGGTCCTGCGGTGAGCGGCCGTGTTCAGTGGGATGAACACACGTTTGTGGGGCTGTGTTTGGGGCTGCACCAGGCCGGGACTCTGAGCTGCTCAGAGCAGCCCAGCGAGGGCTGCAGCGCCGCTCGCCAGCCTCAGCTCCCTGTGGGCTCAGCCCCTCCTGCCGGGCTCCTCGCCCAGCGTGTGCCGATCCCTCACCTCCCTGCGGTACCTCTCCTCATTCCACAGACTCCTTGCTGCTGCCCCGAGCAGCTCCCAGCCCTCCCGGGCTGCCCTTTTTAGCCCTTTTGCAGTTCGAGTGCTTTTGGGACGCGGGCGGGGTGCCAGGCCCTGGCTCAGAACACCACCCCAGTTCCACGTCTCGTGCCCTCCCCGAGAGAGGCCTCCCGGGGCTCATCCTCCTCCACCTTGCCTTAGGAAAACAAAGCACTTTTTGGCTTTAAAAAGCCAAAGTAGGCACTTCTTGTCTCGTAAGACCCTAAGAAAGCTGCCTGCTCCGGTTTAAAAATGCCCTTGTGTCACGATTGATGCCCCCTTGAGCTCAGCTCTCGGTGAGTTTTTCATATGAGAATATTGCTGTTATTTATTAAATCCCTGATAAAGCTGCACTTAATGCTCCCCTAATAGAATGTGCATCTTTAATTCTGCTGAATGTGTGGTTTGTCACTGATGCAAAGGGGACTGATTAATTAAATAAGACTTGGAGATTCATAAAGCAATTGCTCCAAAATGAAACGTTATTTACATCTAAGGATATTAACAATTAAGGAAACTTAATTTTTCCCTGATACAATCTGTCTTGGAATTCCACTGATATTTTAACTGTCTCCTGATTTAATGATTGAAAATGAATTTTCGATATTAAAAACATTTGCAAAGAAATCAGGGATATTTTTCAATAAACACATTTGCAAAGAAACCAGGGATATTTTTTAAAATAAATAAGACTAATAAGCAAAAGGCTGATTTTTCAAAATAAAAAAGCTCTAATAATTAGAGGGGAACGAGAACAATGGAATTAAACCATATGTGAGTTTCTGCCTATTTTTTAAAGTCAGTATTTGAATGGTCACAACTGCAGTGGAGGAGCCTTAAGATATCCCGGTGTGCAGCTGAATTTTCCGTAAGGGAAAGGTTTCCCGTCTTGCTTTCTTGGGTGATGCCTTTGGGGTGCCTCCAGTTCTGCCTCTCGTTATCTCTCAGCTGTTAATCAGCCAGCAGCAGCCAAATCCAATCCCTTATCAGGCACTTTATCAAGGGCTCCTGAAGGGCCGCTGGGAGCTGCTGCATTAATTCAGCTCTCAAGACAAAGCCTCATCCCCTCTGTTCCTGTTGATTCCCCTTTCTCATGTAAATGGAAATGAGGGATGCGCCGGATCCGGAGTCTCTCCTTCACCAAGGTCTCTGTCCTGAGCTTGCTCTTGGTGTAATTAATGTTTTAATGGAGCAGGGCTGGGAAGGGGCCGGGATTTCCGAGCGCCGGGAATGCTGCTGGGGGTGTCACTTAGGGGAACGTGAACCCGAGATCCGGGCCGTGCCAGCGGAGTTTTCGTGCTCCTGTGATGCCGTGTTTGCTGTTCACTCGCTCCCAACACCACCTCCCGCCGCTGAACCCCGCACCCAATTAGCACGTCCCGCTCCCAGCTTCATTAGCAGCCGCAGGGCCACACCATCAGTGGCGGCCCCGGCAGTTGTTCTCATTAAGCTTTTAGCACAAAGGTCCAGCCCCGCTCGGGCCCGCGGGACGACTTCCCGTTAAATTAATCCGTCCGCCCCGCTCCCTGGCTCCAGGCTGCCCCGCAGTGCTGGCCCCCGACCTTCAGAGCTTCTGCTGTCCTTGGCGCTTCTGCTGCCCTGGGTGCCTCCCCTCGGGCTCCCCTCCTGCCCTGGAAGCATTTCTCCCCTCGGGTCAGGAATTGCAGTGGGTGCCGCCCCCTTTCCCCCTCCAGGAGGTCGCGTCCTGGTGTTCCTGCTGAGCCCCCCCCGCTCTGGACAACCCCCCTGGACGCGCCGGGATGGTGGCACAGCTCCCCCTGCGAGAGCAGGATGGAACGGGACAGAACAAATGAGGATGTTTGAAGTTGGAAGGGTCCCACGGTGCTCCTCTGCTGCCCCAGCTCCTCTGTGGATAAGGGGTGGATGGGTTTGTGCCTCGGAACCCCTTCCCCCAAATAGTCATTCCTTGTCTGCAGGGCCTTGTAGGGAGACAGCCAGTGCTGTTCTCCATGGGAGTGACCTCTGGGATTGGAGAGTTCTTGATTTTTCACTCTCCTGATTTCTTTATTAGAGAGAAGAATTTTCCAGGGGGGAGGTGAAAACGTAGAGTTGTTCAAAACGGCTGTGGCTTGATTTAATGTTTCCAAAATTCTTTGTGAAGTGATTTATTTTCTGTGAATGGTGATGATGTGTAACAGGAACTGTGCTGTGTAGTATGGATGTCAGGAGGAATTTCCTCATGGAAAGGGTGGTCAGGCCTTGGCTGCCCAGGGAGGTTTGGAGTCCCCATCCCTGGAGGTGCCCAAGGAATTCCTGGACGTGGCACTCAGAGCTCTGGAGCGGGGACAGGGTGGGGATGGGGCACAGCTTGGACCCGATGGTCCGGGAGGGCTTTTCCAGCCTCTGGGATGCTGTGATCCTGTGTGAAGCACTCAAGCTTTTAACCCTTTAAGCACATCGACCTCTCTGAAAAGGCCTCGTCTCGGTCCCTGGGTCCTTTCCCTGGCCCCACACAAGGAGAGAGCTGAGCCAAAGGCACAAGTTCTGGATGTTCCCCTCTGGAGCAGGACCGGCTCAGCTGCCCACGTGTGCAGGACCAGCAGGACCTGCAGAGCTGGAGCAGCCAAGGGTTTGCCGGTGGAAGGGGCTGAGCTGCCCCTGCTCCCTCCGGCCCCTGGAGTCCCTGCCCTGCTGTGACCGGTGTGCTGCAGATGTCGGCGGGCGGATCTGTCAGCAGCGCTGTTAGCACGCTCCGTGCTGTGCAGGAGGGGCAGCCCAGCTCTTCAGAGCCATTGATTGCTATTGGGCTAATGAGCCAAGCGCTAATCAATTCTCTGGGAACTGCCACGGGGAGCTATTCCACATCCAGGGCCTGTTGGCAGTGGTTGTGCTCCCTGCCTCCCGTTCCCCAGCCACACTCTCATCACCCAGGAGAAGAATTTCCTGCCGGTGGCACTGTAAGGAATGTCTGAGGATGAGGGAAGAGGATGATGCCAGTTAAGCTGCACGGAGTCTCCCTTAATTGCGGATGTGTTTTAATTGCGGGTTCCAGGGCACGAGGGCTGGGTGGCCTCACCTGGCTCATTTTCTTTGGAATGCAGGAGATCCACTCCAAGGTTTTGAAGGACGTTTGGCTCTGTGTCCTGAGGGGATCTGGAGGGGACGAGGGACTTGGGGTGGGAAGCAGCAAAGGTGCTGAATTCCAGAACAACAAAAGGTTCCTCCTCTGGTGCAGCCACGGGCTGGCCGGGGAGGCTGGGTGGGGATTGCAGCAGCGACTCCAGAACGCAGCAGTTCCAGGTGGGAAAAGCAGGAGGTTTCACCAGGGTGAGGGTAAGGAGTGCAAGGAGAATGGAAGTTGGTAGCGAAAATATTGGATGGTCCAGGTTAGGAGTCGTGATCTGTTCATGTCACTGGCTGAGGGTGCTTGGCTGGGCACAAGGCGAGGAGAATTCCCATACCCCAGTCGGTCTGGGGTCCCTGTGGACCCCCGGTCTGATCCTCGAGTACAGTCCTGGCTTCCCACTGCCAGAGGGCAGGGATGGATGGGATATTGGGAAGGAATTGTTCCTAGGAGGGTGGGGAGGCCCTGGCACAGGGTGCCCAGAGAAGCTGTGGCTGCCCCTGGATCCCTGGAAGTGTCCAAGGCCAGGCTGGACGGGGCTTGGAGCACCCTGGGAGGGTGGGAGGTGACCCTGCCATGGCAGGGGTGGGATGGGCTGGGATTGAAGGTCCCTTCCCACCCAAACCATTCCAGGATTCTGTGGTCACGTGTGGCATTTCCAGACTGACAGGATGGAAGTCACACCAACCGGTCAACAGCCAAAAAAAAGCAGCTCTGTAGGATCTGGGCTCCTGAAAATAGAATTCCAATCCCAACTGGCATTGGTGGGGTTCCCAAGTAGTCATGGCAAAGGCTGCTGGAGAGCAGGGGGTCTCCTCCTCAATTCTGCTGGAGCTGTGGCCTGTAAGGGTCACATTTTTGTGCACAGGACCACGGGGAATGGGAGAAAGAATATGAGGATAACATTGGAAAATAGGATTATAAAGTGAGAAAAAGCAAACATAGACTTAAAATGATGAAAGAAGCAATTTTGCTTTTTGGTGGTGTCCCAAGAGACGTCAGCGTGGTTCTCTCTTCACCTTCTCCCACTGGTGCCTCCTACCGGGGTGGGGATTTGCAGCTGCATTTGCCTCTACCCCACCAGAACCCGGTGCCCTGGGGTGTCTGTGCCTCCTCCCTGCTTTCCCTTCTCTTCCATCCTGTGGGATGAGGCGTCTCTGCTCCCTGTGACCAGAGGGACCCAGGGAAGGGCTGGAGCTGTGCCAGGGAGGGTCAGGTTGGAGATCAGGGAAAGGCTCTTCCCCCAGAGGGTGCTGGGCACTGACCAGATCCCCAGGGAATGGGCACGGCCCCAAGGCTGCCAGAGCTCCAGGAGCCTTTGGACAATGCTCCCAGGGATGCACAGGGTGGGATTGTTGGGGGGTCTGGGCAGGGCCAGGGGCTGCACTGGGGGTCCCTGGGGGTCCTTCCCACTCAGGATATCCCATGATTTTCCCCTCATTCACAACATCTCCAAGGCTCCCACTGTATTTGATCATCCCCAGACCAGGAGATGTCTGATCTCCACACAGGTACCTCCGCCTGGGAGTCTATTCCAGCTTTCCACATGACCACACAGGACAGGATTGCACAGACACAGCCCTGGCTGTTGCTACTTCCCAGGTTTTTCCTCCACCATCCCACACTGCTCCATCTTCTCCTGCCCCCTGTGAACCTCCCCCAGCCCAGGTCTCTCCTGGTGAAGTGCTAAATCAAACCCAGCTGGAACTGCACATCCCTCTTCTGTCATTTTCTCCTTATTAGTGGGGATCGTTAAAACCCAAACAAACTGATGGTGCACTTTCATTGATAAATACATTTCAATCTGTCTTAGCATCCACAGCACCCATTAAGCTTTATGGAGTTTTGTACCTCAGAGCTTAATTTTACTAAACATTGATAGAGGAAAATTGGAATAGAATGTCATTTCTTGGTGAAAACAACCACGTTTCCCCACCCACAGTTAATTGTGTTTTGTTGTCGGGTTTTTTTAACAGAAGTGGAAAAAAAATATTCAGGTTTGACTGAAATGGGCTGGTGCTGTTGATGTCACCACTTCTGCTGGTGAATCCCAGGATCCCCGAGGTTGGAAAAGCCCTCCCAGCCCATGGAGTCCCAGCTGTTCCCATCCCCACCTTGTCCCCAGCCCAGAGCTCTGAGTGCCACGTCCAGGAATTCCTTGGGCACCTCCAGGGATGGGGACTCCCAACCTCCCTGGGCAGTTCCAAGGCCTGACCACCCTTTCCATGAGGAAATTCCTGCTGCTGTCCAACCTTCCCCTCTCCTGGCACAGCTGCGGCCATTCCCTCTCCTCCTGTCCCTGTTCCCTGGGAGCAGATCCCCAATCCCAAATCCTGGCTGCCCCCTCCTGTCAGGGCCTCGTGCAGAGCCAGGAGGTCCCAGCTGATCCATGCCAGCTGCTCCTGCCGCAGTGAGGAGCTGGAGGAACTGTGGGCACCGTGGGCACCGTGGGCACCGTGTCCCTTCCCTCCAGCAGCTGCTGGAGGAGTCTTGGAGCCCAGGGAATTCCTTGTTCTCGTCTCCTTTCCAGAAGCCATTCCTGCTTCTCACAGAGACTTTTCCAACTGGAAGCAAACAAACTCCAGCCCCAGTTACTGAGTGATGATAACAGAGAGAGCCAGTGGAGGTGCTCTGTAATGAGGAATGTTCCAAGGGTTTCACCATATCCTTGTGGGAGCTCCTGCTCCAAGTCATCCCCCGGCCATGGCTGAAAAAATAATACAGGACAATTTAAATTATTATTAAAAATAATACAGGATGATTTATTATTGAAAATAATACAGGATAATTTATTATTTAAAATAATACAGGATCATTTAAGTTATTGTTAACAATAATACAGGATAATGTACGTTATTATTAACCATAATACAGGATAATTTAAGTTATTGTTGAAAAGAATACAGGATAATTTAGCAGTGCCTGGCCATTTTGCTGTCTGGGGAGGGAGCCAGCCCTGGGCCTGACAAGGCGTGGCCAGTGACGGGGTGGGCTCGGTGGTCCTGGGAGCTGCGTCGGAGCAGGAGAGCTCTGGAACCCTGCCCAGGGCCTTTGCTGGCTGTGCTGCGGGAGGGGCTGCTGGATGTTCTGGGCCTCACCTGGGGGTTGTTGTCAGGCAGCGTTTGCTGCTCCCTGGGCGTTGGCGGTGCCCAGATCCCCCCGGCGCTCCCGGAGTCTGTGTGGCTTCAGCTGCTGCCCACAGCTGCTTGTTCCGCCTGCCTGGCCCGGACTAGAGAGGCCTTTACTACCTGCTGTTCCCCTCTGGAGGCACTGCTCTGCAATCAAGGCTTCTCCTCATCGTCCTTCTGAGGAACCAAACACGTTCAGCTCTTTAAATCTCTCCGGGGAAAGAACTTTCTCTAACAGTCAAATTATTTCGGCAGCTCTTTTCTGCCCTCTCTCTAATCTGATGGAGGCCTTTGAAAACTTTTTCTTCTCTGCTGCGTGGTACCTCCGGCAGACACCTGGAGAGCTGAAGTGCCCCGTGGGAGGAAGGGCTGGGGATGATGAGACTTCTCCCAGCTGCTGACGGAACAGCCCGTGTGCCGCTTCACCCTGGGCGGGTGGTCTGGAGCAGCTCCCACCGGGATGGAGCAGTTCCCACTGGGATGGAGCAGGCTCCCACCGGGATGGAGCAGCTCCCACCGGGATGGAGCAGCTCCCACCGGGATGGAGCAGTTCCCACCGGGATGGAGCAGCTCCCCCCGGGATGGAGCAGCTCCCACCGGGATGGAGCAGTTCCCACCGGGATGGAGCAGCTCCCACCGGGATGGAGCAGCTCCCACCGGGATGGAACAGCTCCCACTGGGATCTCTGCCGTGTCGGCCTTGCCCCTGCTCCTCACCCATCCTCACCCAGCCCACCGTCACCACCAAGCTCCCAACCACCAAACCCCTTCCTGACACCAAGGCTCTCCTTCCCTGCCAGTCCCTCCCGAGGAGTTTATCTCCATCCAGTGCAGCCCCCCAGTTGTTCCAGTGCCCCCCACGTCCCCGTGGTGGGAGCTGTCCCATGGTTTTCCTGCTGCTCTGTGGTTTCCAGCCCCTCCTGTTTGCTGCCCACATTGCTGCAGACACTTTTCAGTTGGGGCATTGATCCCACTATTTTTGAGAAAATCCCTCATTTCGTTGTGACCCTTCCCAGGTGCATCCATGGATTCTGATGTATCCATAACCCACGTGGCTTTGCTGCCACACGGACCTTCATCCCCTGCATCCACGGAGACAGCACTCCAGGCTGGACACCAGGAGGAATTTCTTCCTGGAAAGGGTGGTCAGGCATTGGAATGGGCTGGAGGAATCATCCCTGGAGGTGTCCAGGGAAGGCCTGGACGTGGCACTCAGTGCTCTGGGCTGGGGACGAGGTGGGAATTGGGCACAGCTTGGACTGGATGGGCTGGAAGGGCTTTTCCCACCTCAGTGATTCCATAGTCTGTGACCTTTCCAGCACTGCCCCTCGGGCATTGGTTTGATGCCCCCAGGTTTCTCTCTGGTGAGCCAGGTTTTGTCCCCTTCTCCTTTCACTGTGGGATATGGACCAGGAATGTCAGCAGAGCTCCCGTGTTCCTTGCGTGGCACAGTGCCCACAGTGTTCCCTCGGTCCTGAGGGAAGTTGGCATTCCCTGGGACACAGGGGCAGCTCTCGGGCAGGGGGAGAGGAAATGCTATGCTAAAAGTGAGAGGGAAAAAGCTTCCATCCCAATCGGATTCCAGGCACCTTGGCTTCTGTTTGTTTTGTTTTCCAGGGTGGACAGAAAGGTTGAAGGCACGGTTTGACCAAGGAAACACGGCGAGGGTTTGCTGAGAGCAACCGGGACGTTCTCCTGGCTCAGGGAATGAGAGGAAGTTCCAAGTGTGTGCTTGGACACCGCAGGAAAATAAAGGCAGGTTTCCTGATAGGACAAGGGGGAACGGCTTCAAAGTGACAGAGGGCAGGGATAGATGGGATACTGGGGAGGAATTGTTCCCTGGGAGGGTGGGCAGGCCCTGGCACAGGGTGCTCAGAGCAGCTGTGGCTGCCCCTGGATCCCTGGAAGAGTCCAAGGCCAGGCTGGACGGGGCTTGGAGCACCCTGGGATGGTGGGAGGTGTCCCTGCCATGGCAGGGGTGGGATGGGATGGGCTCTAAGATCTCACCCAAACCAAACCATTCCGGGATTCTTGGGTGGGGCAGGTGGGAGTTGCGTCCGTGCCCGGCTCCCTGCGCCGGGAGGAGCCGCCGTGCCCCCCGGCTGTGCCCAGGGCAGCAGCGCCCGCCTCGGGAGCGCTGTGCGTCCCGGGGCCGGGCCAGCGCCGCTCCGCCGCGCCTGTGCCGCTGTCCCGGACGCGGTAACGGGACAATGATGAGGAGAGCACGGCCCTGCCCCGTCCCTCGGGGCTGTGCCCGCAGCGGTGGGTTGCTGTTCTTGACCTTGTGCCGCACCCAGGGTTCTGCTCCGCCGGGCGCTCTGCTCCGGGCGCCGCTTCCCAGGCACAGCTGGCTCAGCCTCAGCTCCGCCTGCCCTCCTGCCCTGGGAAACTGGGGATTGAGGCGCTGGACGAGGAGAGGGGAGAGGGAGTTCCTGTGCCCAGTGCAGGTGGCACTGCCGACGTGGTGATGCCTGAAAACAAAAGGGAAAAAAGCCCTTTCCAGCCAAGATGACGAAGGTAACGCAGAGAGGAGATCTTTAATGAAAGCTCTCAGGTGCTCCACAGCCAAAGAGCACCCCCAGGATGGATTTTTACACTTACACAGGTTCAGCTGTTCAGCACAGTTTTGAGAAGTCTGCCCAATCACAAACGCAGCTTTTCTGGCAGCCCACCCTCGGCCCGACCCCTCTGTTTGGGTTTTTCCGTGGCTTTCTGCCCTACTTCTTGTTATGTCCACAAGGCCTGGGGGAAACAACGAGTCCTGGCTAAAGAATTTCTGTTCTTGGGCAAAAGCGTGGAGCAAACATCACCTCTTCTTCTAACTGGGAGAGGGTGAAGAACAAGTGAGAAAGCATTAAATTCTACATAGATACCTGTTAAAAGTTACAGAGCTACAAATAGAGGAAAAATACTACAAAATCTCAAGGCATCAGTGGTACCTCCCTTTCAGAGGCCACCTTGGGTTTTCATCCTTCCCCTTCTGTGTTTGTGGTGATAATGATCCACGATTCACTTCAACAAAAGATAAATAAAATGACTGAAGAAAACAGGTTTGTTTTCCAATTGCGAGGCTTCCTCTGGCATTAAATTTAGAAAGTGCTGAAATGTTTGTTTTCTTTATTAACAAAACTGCAGGCAAGGGGGGCATTTTTTTAAGCTGTAAGAAATTAGATGGCACCTAAATGGGGGGAAGAACAGGCACATTTTTCATGATAAAGGAGGAGGATTTTGGAAATCGAGGAGCTGAACCATGACTGATGAGTTTAGGTGAAGCTCTCGTCTCTACCACGGGCTGGTTGTGCAGCTCAGGTAATTAAATCTGTGTTTCGTTCTGGCTTTTCAGTTGGGGGTTTGCAGCTGTTGAATGCAACCCCTGCTCGGGGCTGGATCTCCTTCCTGAGATCCCCGCTGTGCTCTGGGTGACCAAACAAGGGGGACGCAGGCGGGAAGTGATGGAATTTATCTGCCCTGAAGTGCAGAGTGGATGCCTGGGAGGAGCCTTGGGGCTCCTCCAGTGAAAGGCAGCTTTTATTTAATCCCAATAACCAGATTGTCTGGGAAAGCTGCCCCATCCCTGGAAGTGTGCCAGGCCAGGCTGGACGGGGCTTGGAGCACCCTGGGATAGTGGGAGGTGTTCCTGCCCACGGCAGGGGTGGCACTGGGTGGGATTTAAGGTCCCCTCCATCCTAAACCATGCTGGAATTCTCTGGTGCTGTGAAACAGGAACATTACGAGCCCCACAATTCGGCGGCAGGTCTCATTTTCCTTTCCTGGTAAAAAAAAAAAAGGAATTATTATCAAAGTATCAAAGTAACCTGACTTTCCAACAGTCCTTCGGATTTTGCTTCTGAGAGTTGTCCCTCCGGGAGTCTGTGGTGCTTTGCTTTGTGATCACAGACAATTTGCTGCTATAAAAATGGTTAATTTCTCATTATTAGTGAAAGTACAAATTGTTTTTTTTACTTCCATGGCTATTCCTTAGGGGAAAAAAAATAGGAATGAAAACAGGAGCTTACTGGAGGCTGGGGAAGTTGTTCATCAGAAGTTTGAATGGAAGAGGATCCACCAGTGGTGAGTCTGGAGCAGGAATCGTGGCAAGAGGCTCCGTGAGCAGGAGGCTGGAGCAGATGGTTCCAGTGCTCCCTCCTGGCCCTGCAGCCGTGGGAGCAAAATCTGCTGTACAAATATTGCCAGTTCATGGACCCCAAGTTCCAGGGATTTTTAGCTGGAGGTAATGGATGGTGCCGGCACCCGGCCGTGTTTCAGACTGGATAACGTGATACAAATGAAGCATTGGGGGCAAAAGAAGAAATGCAGGGTTGTATTCCTGTTTTGTTCTCATTAGTTCCTTCTGAACATAAGCAGTCACCGTGCAGGGTGTAATACATCCTCTCCTGCCAGGATTTATCAGGGAAGTGCTTTGGCTGGGCAATTGCTCCGTGAAAAATTAAGGGGTTTGCCTCATTCTATCAACATGTTTTGGTTTCACTGCTGAATAAAAATAGATTCTTAAATAACAGTCACATAAAGTAATAAAACCCAGAAGAGAGCCCATTTTCATTCCAGAGGTGGATTCAGCCCCGTTGGATGAAGCTGGAATAGATCACAGGGTAGCTCATTACTAAGGACCATTATTACAAATGCAGCCAAGGAATCTAATGAATGTTGTGGTAATTTTTAATTTCTGTCAGCCAGCTGTGAGATGTCAGCCAGGTTTCCATAGGATTGTGTGGAGGGGAGGAGGGTCAAAAAGAGTCCCTTTCCATTCTGGGAACGCAGCAGCTGCTCCTGGTGTTGTGCAAACCCCAGTGACTGAGGGCAGTGATTTTGTGTGGAGCCCATCCTGCAGCTCTGAGTGCAGCTTCTTCCTCTCTTCTTCCTCTCTTCTTCCTCTCCCTCTCCTCTCCCTCCCTGTGTCACCTCTGGGCTGGCAGGCCCAGTTTGGTTAATGGTTCCCAGTTAAATCAGGTGCTGTGGGGTGTTGAGGCCGTTTTTCCTGGTGGATCATGGATGTGCCGAGGTGATTCATTCCAAGCCAGCCACCTGAACCAATTAATCTCCTCCAAAGGAATGTGCAGCTCCCACTCCCTGGCACATTGGGGTATTGTGGGGTCAGCACTGGGCTCCCAGCAAACCACAGATCCCAGACTGGTTTGGGTTGAAAGGACCCTGAATCCCACCCAGTGCCACCCCTGCCGTGGCAGGGACACCTCCCACCATCCCAGGGTGCTCCAAGCCCCGTCCAACCTGGCCTGGGACACTCCCAGGGATCCAGGGGCAGCCACAGCTGCTCTGGGAATTCTATTCCAGGGCCTCCCCACCCTCCCAGGGAACAATTCCTTCCCAATATCCGATCTATTCCTGCCCTCTGGCATTGGGAAACCACTCCCTGTGTCCTGGCACTCCAGGATCTTGTCCAAAGTCCCTTTCACAGGGGAAATGCCAGGCTTAAGGAAAATCCCATCCTATTTGACCCCTGTGCTGCCAGCAGACCCTTTGGGCTCTTTAGGAAGTGTCCTCCAGGAGACTTCCCATCCTGGCTAAGACTCTGACCCCTAGGGAGGGTTCTGGACGAGGATTTGGCTGTAGCACTGCTCTGCCCTGGGTGTTTCTCCCTGGTCCAGGCGGGTTCCTGGCTGGGGGAAGCTGCAGCCATGCTTGGCAGGGAGCTGATGGAGCAGGGAGCTGAGGGAGCTGAGGGAGCTGAGGGAGCTGGGGGAGGGAGCAGGGGGCTGAGGGAGCTGATGGAGCAGGGAGCTGAGGGAGCTGAGGGAGCTGAGGGAGCAGGCTGAGGGAGCAGGGAGCTGAGGGAGCTGATGGAGCAGGGATCTGAGGGAGCTGAGGGAGCTGATGGAGCAGGGATCTGAGGGAGCAGGGAGCTGAGGGAGCTGAGGGAGCAGGGAGCTGAGGGAGC
>WBMZ01003220.1:0-27787 GCA_013400975.1 Atrichornis clamosus | reverse complement strand
CTTTTAAACTAAGACAACATGTATTACATATTATATATTATATAGTAGCTATTTATTAGTATAAATTTTTATTTGTGTCTATAAATTTTAATCTTTCCTTAGTTTGAAGTAAATCCCCAGCAACAGAGTTCAAGATTGTTATATGTATATCCACATATTGTTCTTTTACAACACACATACTATAAAATATTGTAAAATATTATCCTATTTAATAGATCATTGTAAGTTGAAAAATTTATGGGGCCACAGGGAACCACTTTCTCCCAGAGATAGAATTTCTCCTTTTGACTTAAACAGCAAGAAGGTGGTGACTGCCTAACTGGAGGTCCAGGGAACTGTCAATAATTCCTGCCTGTCACAAGAGGTTTTCACATGATTTCTTGCATGTCAGCTGTGTTGCTCCAGAGCTGCTCACAAATTTCTTGCTTGCATTGCCCACAGAAGGTGTTGGGGCTTGTTTTGTTTTGTTTTGCTTTGTTTTAACTGGAAACTGTCATAATGAAAATTGTCCAAAAATGGAGAACGTTGGTGAACTTAAAATCTTTTTATTTGATTTTTGTAAGAGTATATGGAAATACAATTATTTGGTGAAACTGCCAGAGTGTCATATGGGAGCTATCCTTTGGAGAATACATCTATTTTCCCTCATAAGTCCCTGCTAGACTCCCTTGTCGTTTCATTTCTATTGGGAAACCATTGGCAAAAATACTTATGTTGTAGTCCTGATTAATATAGTTCACCCCCCACCAACTAACAACAAGCCCCTTCAACAGAACAAACAAACACCACTTCTTTAGAAAGTGGATCTTGACAAAAGCCCCAAACTATTTAATGAGAAATTCAAGTCTTGGAAGACAGTCTAGATGAAAAAAAAGATGAAAAAACCCACTCTGCTAAGTTACATTATGAAAGTTTTGTGTCTATTTGCTGAAACTTTAGGAGTAAAGGCTCTCAAGAGGGACAGTTCTGAACGAAAAAAAATCAGTTTCTGTGTGAGTGTTGAGAAATACTCTGCAATCTGCTCAAATGGCTGAGATTTAGAACTATCAAATATTTGTATCAAATCAATTATGAACATCGTAGAGATTCCAGGTTATTTCCCATGTCATTTCACTTCATTTGAACCAAGAAATAAGTTTATGAGAAGGCTGATCAGCGCACCACTGGGGAAGAGGACAAGAAACAAAACCTCACTCACTGCATGAAGCCTTTGAAACAAATCACTCAAACAGTCTTGAAGTTTTTATAAAAAGAGGAGCATATTTCACCCTGGGGGTAGCTGAAGCACCTAATACAGTTGTGTGAGGAAGGCATGCACTGAAACTTGGAAATGCTAAAGAAAATAAAAGGTTGGAGGGAGAGTAGGATTTGCTTCTCTGTTGTACTCCATTGGAATCTTTCAGATAAGTTAAAAGAAAACATTCCTAGGCAGGAATATAATTTGACATTCACTGGAAAACCTGTGGGCCCAGGTGTTGAAAGAAAAATTATCCCTTCCCGGCTACGCCAATCTCCCCAAGATTGTTACTGTCCCGTGGAGCCAGGGGTGCTGGGGTCCCTCTAAGCAACAAAAAAAAAAAGGGAAAAAAAATCCAGCAAAAAACCAGAGTCCATTGGCCCCTCTGGCATGGTTAGGATGGGGCAGCTTTGTGAACCGTGCAAAATTTGCACAGGTAACTCCTTTATCCCAACAGATTTCTTCCCTAGCAGTGCTCCAGCACAGGAATCTTTTTTGTCTCTTTGGTTTGGCTGGACTGAACCAAATCTCCAGAGAACGAGTCAGCCCCCAGACTCGTGGCTGTGGGGAGGGAGAGGTTACCCCTGGCCATGAAGAGGCCATAAGCCAAGGGATCTCTCCAGGCTCCGGAGGACAGGCTGAGGACAGAAACTGTTGCTGCCAGAGACACTGGACATCATGAGGGAGTGTATCCCATCTTCCCTTAGGGGAATGATTTACCATTGGAGATGCTACATAGGTGTAGGCAGGATTTGCTGAAGAAGGTGGAAGTGCTGGAGAACAGGACAGAGAGAAGGGGAGAGAGGTGAGGGATGGGGAGGATGTGGCCTTACAGTTTTCCCTCTCCTCGCGGTTCTTTGTGGAAATACCAGACTAGTTTCCATTTGCTGCTGTGCCCTGGTGGATGAGGAGCCCTTCAGCTTAATCCAGGAAGGTGGCACAGGGGAAAGGCAATCATCCAACTCCAAAGCAGCCCAAATCTCTGGAGGTGGGAACTGCTGACACCGCCAGCTCCCTGTGCCCTGGGAGGCCGCCGTGGCTCCCGGCGGTTCTGCCTCCTGTGCACTGGCACATGCAGGTGGAGAGTCAATGAGTGTTGCTGTTCAGCTGAAGGGCTCCCTGATTCGATGAGAACATACCCCCCAGGTAATGGGGAAGAGATTTATGCCTTGGCAAAGCAGGCAGGAAGGAAATCATTCTGCTAGGCACAGATCACTTCTTCCATCTCCTACCACTGCTGCAAGGCACCCTGGAAGAAATTCAGGTGCCCCTGGCTGAAGCAAGACTCCTCTCTACTACCAGGGTTACTTTAGCAGCAGGCAGAATTGCTTCCTTTGCACCATTTATTTTCTCAGGTTATTTTCCTACACATCCCTGAGGCCACACTAACACTTCATTTTATGCTCAGCTAAGCAGCTGATGGATCCTTGCTGGAGCTCTCCCTGTGTGGGCGGGGGTCAGAGCAGCACCCAGTAACACAGCAAAAATCAGCTGTACGAGACACTCAGCTCCCTACTGCCAGAAAATTCCTTTTCTCTGCCTGAAACCCCATCGCTCACACAGCGAAAGGATGGTGACTTGTTGCCTCTAAATTAGGAGCCCTGAGAGAGGAGAAGATCTGGCATATCTTCTTCACGGCTCTTTTTCTTCCCTCTGTGCTCTGGACAGTCAGAGCAAAGTGTGTCCATCATTCCGTGTCTCCCAGTGGTTGGTGGGATGGCACTCATTTCAACACTGCTGCATGTTCAGAAGTCAGAAAACATCTCCTGACCAATTGCAGCATTTGGGGGCATTCTTAGCATTTATGTGCACATCACTGTGACTATGGAGCAAGACTCAGTCGTGAAAGCAGATGGTTTGTTCGAAAAAATAAGAGTACCTCAGTCAGGCAGTCAGGGAGAAGTGACTCAACAGCATGGCTGAATAGCCTTTGGGAATGCAGAGTTTTTAAAAAGATGTTCTTCATGGGACACAGCAGAAATGCCCTGCCTCTGCCTGGGACAGTAGACTTAATAATCTTCACTGGGATTTTTCAGAAGTGCCTCAGGTTTGCCAGAAGGACATTTCTTATCCTTAATGACCCGTACTGCTAAATTATTTAGGTGCCTTTGACAGTCTCACCACTAATCCTGATGAAGGCCAAGTCGGGCTATTTAATAAGGATATTGCTGCAGTCTGCACCGTTTGGGTCCTTGGTAGAAGTTGTGGTGCTCAGATGATGGGATTGATTAAATCTGTGTAGCTCAACTATGCAGAGGTAACTGTCCTGAATGTTCCCATTTTTCCTTCTGTCAAAAAATAAAAGACCTATTTGGTGAATATCCATCAATGAAGGACCAAAATTGGATGCCTGATCACAAAAAGGCAATTTTTACAGCAAATCCCACTGGTTTAGTAATATTTTGTACCAATATGTGTAAGGGGCAATATTTATCAGCATGTCACCTGGGACTGCAGGTTTAGCATTTCAGGATGCATCCCTTAATGCCCACTATTGTCCCTTAGGGTCCAGCACACACCTGTGTTGTTCACAGTACACCTGCAGTGTTTGCATCTGGAGGCAAATTAAACTGAGAAGTAGGAAATACAAATTTTGAGTTCAAGCACAAGGGGAAATTACATATGCTCTGAGCAGTGGAGCACTTCTGCCCCTCAGTTCTGAGCAGAGAACATCCTAGGAAAAAGAAAAGCAGCCCATCAAGCTCTCCTGCAAAATAATGATTCTGCAACCTAGATGTTGTTGTGCCTGCTAAAACTGCTCAGTGGTGTTGACTGTGTTATCACCTATCTCTTTATTACTCTTCAAGGAATAGCTGTTCCTTAGCTGGCAAAATCAATAAAAAGAATCCTCACGGGGATCTGTGCAACCCTCTCCTAAATGATCCCACAGCTCTTGAAAGAGGTCAGGCACGGATCAGCATGCTGTATGTTTGGGAGGGGTGGAGCATATACCAGGTTGTTTTCTGTCAGCACTTCCAGCATGCAGCATCTCGCAGTGCTTTCCATCTGTAGCTAAAGAGGAAACTTTCCAGGGAACAGATTTTGCCGTCAGAAATTGCCATTTTTTTGAGAGCAAATTCTTTTATGAGAACATGGTGGTTCTGATTATATTTTTAATGGGGGGAAAAAATTGCAGTGAGTCATTTTGAATTTGCCATGTTTTTTAAACAAGCCAGTGTGTGCATACTGCACAGTCTGACCTTAAATGTCCTTTGTTTTGGTCTGAGAAGAAAAAACTTCACTTTCATGGTGATGTATTTTAATCCTGCTCAATCTTCCACACATTACGGAGCTGTTTCACTTGAACATCTGTGAATTCAACAATTAACTTAAACAAGGAATTTATTCAGAACTTTCTGTGCCCTGGAAGTTACACTCAGAATTTCACTCCAAAAAATTGGAATGAGAAAAGAATTCCTACATATTTGGGCTTTCTCTCCAGCAGGGTGCTCCCAACTTCCAATTGGCAGCTTTCTGTGAGGCAGGCTGAGGCAATTTGGAAGAAGAAAAGTTAATTGTGGGCTATTAAACATAGAGGTGCTCTTCTCCAGGAGCCAAACTCACTGGCTGTCAGGAGGATGGCTTGGGAACAGGGAGTCTGGCTTGCAAGGGGGTTACTGTGTGGAGGGAGTGACTGGTGGACTCTCCAGGGTCTCTCAAGCCCCTGGGAAGCACCCTCTTAGGAATGGAACTTCTAAAACTGAGGTAGAAGGGAGACAGAATGGTGGGAGACGAACAGGATCTGAAGAGATTTAGAGCTGGCTAAATCTTCGTGTTGATGCTTAAAATTCCAGTCACTTCCCTGCTGATTCTTCCATCCATCATCAAAGTGGAACAAGCAGAGAACCATGAAGAGTAAATTTATTATATTGATTTTTTCCTTTTTTTTTCTTTATTTTTTGGTCCTACATATAGGCATAACATGTAATAGAGAAGCTGTCAGGCACCTGCTTTGACTCCCAGTGGTAGATGAGAACAGCTTTCTTCCATTTATATGGATGCTGTTTGGATTGCTCCTTGCTAGGATGATCCTGCATCAGTTAGGACAGCAGGAGATGGAGATTCTCCAGTCGTTCACAATCAGGGGAGATTTTGAGACAGAGACAGATTGCCTTTCTGGTCATTTGTGCTCAGCTGCAGCTTGCTCCAGGTGTGCTGCCATGCCCTCCCTTGGAGGCAGTGCTGGAGAAGATGAGCAGGGAAGAACCAGGGAGTGGCGTCACTGAATGGTAGCACATAAACGGTGCACAAGGAGATCGTTTGGTGGCTTGATTGCGTTGTGTAATTACCTCCAGGAGGGACAATGCCAGCTGCTAAGAGACTGTTAAATCCAACAGAGAAACACGCAGGTGATTATTTGCCACACTCAGACTGGCAGTAGAGCAATGTTTGGAATACAAATCTATTGGTCTATTGATGCCACTGCATTTGATCAAATTAAAACTCAGTGACAGGTCCTTAATTTTTTTCCCCCCAAAAAGGTTCTGTCATGTCCTCATTCCTCCCAGCGTCTGTTTTCCAAATTTAGCAACATTACTCGAATTATTGAAAACCAAATTATTTCATGTCTCCCACTTCTCTGACAGGAGCATGCTGGCTATTGACAATGGGCCATCAATCATGTTCTAAAAAGAGCTGTCAGTATCAGTCAGAAAGAAAGAATGATTCAAGGACTTGCAGCAAAAGATGAAAATACCACTAAAGAAAGGCCAAGTGAGATCTTTCCCTAATGGAAGCCTCAAGCTTTAACCAGAAACGGTGTGCTTTCTGGATTCCTCACCCAGGCATTGTTCTGGTTGTCTCCAGCTAAAAGAAATTGATACATCTTGGATTCAGGACACAGTTTAATTGGTGCCCAGATGGATTTGTGAACAGCTTTGTCGAGGCTGCATTTGAATGAGCGTTTTCCTCTCACCTGCAAGTGCTTCAGTCAAAGTGCAAATGCAATGAATAATAATGACATTGACTTCTGATCACCCCACGCCATATAAAGTCATGAATTAAATGTTCAGTGGAGGTCAGAACAGATGAAGGGAGCCAAACTCTGCCACTACACCTCTGGGGTGTGGTGATTTTTAGGGGTTTAAAAGCTATTAAAAATAATTTCCGCATTTTATTTTTAGCATTGATTTTTAGGACTACAAGAAAAGTAGCCAGCATGGGGAGAAGAGACAGGGTGTGGCTGTCTGAAAAATAGAAAAAAAAAGTGCTTAGGAAACCTAGGACTGCAAATTGGCTTTCTGGGGGCAGAAGTGCTGCCCACCAGAGTTCCTGCCAGGGGTTCAGCAGCCCCTCAGGCCCCAGGGGTTTCACTGCTCCCTTTGCCCCACGTGGTGTACCAGGCTCATTTGTAACCTTCGTGAGAGGAGCAAGAATTGCCAGTCCACACGTTCAGCTCAGGTTTGCCCAGCCTAATGCTCAGAAGGTCAAGTTCTTTGTCCCTTCCCAAATCTGGCTGCACACATGGCTTGAAGGGGTGTATCCTGGTACCTGTTGTGCAGAGGTAAACACCTGTCTCTGCTTACAGGTGAAACAGCCTTAAAGAAAAAGAAAAAATAAATATGGGAAGCTCTGATTTCAGAGGCAGACCTGACTTGAGGTTTGAAAGTTTCAAGCAGGATAGAGGTGGGGAGTCAGCTCTGGTTCCTATCCTGTCCCACAGCATGGGAAAAACGGTCAGAGAGTAAAAGCAGGAGATGCCAGGTAGCAAATTAAGGAATCCTGATTGGTTTTTTCCTCCTTAAAAAGCACAGCCAATTAATTGCTATAGGATCTGAATGAAATCACATATCTTTCTATCTCCTCCTGTGTTTTTGACATATTTGAGTCAAAGCTAGACAGATGGGGATCCTGGGTATTGGGAAGTCCAGAAGAAACTTTATCTGAAGACAGATTGTCACACAGCTGCTTCCTAGATGTTTACTGCTGTTGGCTTTCTTCTCCTGCAAAGCCCTGATGGCAGCCGCTGTTTGAGGTTTGCTTGCCAAAACACACACACACACACAAATATGCATATATGAAAGCACCACGTCCCCTTGCCTGTGGCTCGTTTTTTGTGCCTTCATTGCAGGATTGTTCCCAAAAGAATCAGCTAATTACCCTTCCTTCTTCCCAGAGCATGGCTGGTGCCTGCCTTTGGACAAGGCTCAGTGAAACAGAGCCAGGGTGGATTGAAGTCAATCTGCACACAGGGGAAAAGTCCCACTTCACTAATCCATGTGGCATAACTCCAGCAGAGACATTCATCTCAGTTTCTTGGCTCTCTGGGGAAAGAATGAGTGACAGATGCTGGAAAGAGCTTGGACACTGAATTTTTAAAATCTACTTGCTTTTACCTGTCAAGCTGGTGAGTTCAAGAGCAGGAGACAACTCCCCAGACTTGCAAGATGGGCACAAATCTCATTGTCTTGTAGAAGGTGTTAAATGGGCATTCCTCCTATTTGCCCCCTGGGTTTTGAGGCTGAAAATGCAGCATAACCAGCTCTGCCCCCAGCACAGAGCAGATGACATGAACAGAAAAGAGATCCCTGCTACAGAATGTATTGATGCTTAGGAAGGATTTTGGGCGTATGCAGATGTGATTTATGTACTCTGAGTTAGAAGGCAAATACTCTCTGACAACGAAATCCTTCCTGGTAAAACTCCTGACATGCCTCATTATAATGTCCAGTCCAGTGTTGGATGAGGGAAGAAAGGCTTTTCCAAATGCTAGTCCCTGAAACATGTCCCTTCTCTCACCTGTCTGTGGCTGCAGACCTGTCGTGGAAGGACAGACGTGGAGAAAGGTCTGAGCCACTGACTCGGAGAGGGAGAGCAGAGACTGGAACAGGCAGTAGAGACATGGGGCTTGACAGAGTCTTTCTCTGACGGGGAAAGCTCTGGCTGTGACTGGGCTTGGAGCCAGGACACCAGGGGCACTGGGCTGATATTGTTGTAGGTGTAACTTGGATGTGTTTGTGCTTGTTAAAAATTTCATAAGAACACCCAAGGAAGGTGCATGTATACATATGACCATTAACATTTTTAAACAGTAATCCCACACCCTGTGTGATTCTGTGTTGAGGAGTGCTGGGAATTTGCATTGTGCACACAAGATGGTGATGGTCAGTGGTCAACCTGGCTCCTACTAATCTGATTATTAGAGACCCAAAGCACCACAGTAGCTACCTTATTTTCTGGAATTGTCTCAGTCCTTCTGCCTGTAGCATGTTCACCTGCCACGTGGTAGCCATCAGTGGGACTTGTGCCAGCCAGACTCTGGCCAGTGAGTGACATGTCACCCTGCACAAAATAATGGTGCATTTAGCAAGTGCCAGGTGTGGGGCCTCTCATGAGATAAATTTTCCAGGCTGAAGCTAATGTTTGTTAATCAAACACTATTTTCTGTGAGACAGCCTGTATTTTGAGTACAAACGGCAGGGCTGAAATTAAATATTGGTTACTTGTTTTTCAGTGCTGAGACCTTCCTCTTTCTTCCCCCACTTTTCTTGCCCATTTACCTGTGATTTTACACCTTTTATTCCCAGCTGTCACCCAGTCCCCCTTTGCCCCTGGCTGGATGGGTGCAGACTGCAGTGAGGTTTCACTTTTCCTCTGAAGTGACCTGAGTCCAACCTGTCTGTATTCTCTTGGGTGTTGGATGGTGGGGGTCAGGACCTCTTTGATCCTTGTGATGTACAGGGAGAGGGCTGTAGATCCTCCCTCTGCCTCTGCCTGGAGGGGTGTACACTGTGCTTGCAGTAGCCTTGATCTGACACAGCAGGAGCAGGGAAAATCAGTGATGCCCAACTTGGCTGCTCAGCCTTTGTGCCCCGAGGCCTTGAGCTGGTGGGTTCAAAAGCTGGAGGGAGATGGTGGAGTTGTAGACAGGTCGAGTGACCACATGAAGACAGACTTCTCCAGCTCCCCCTTCCGTTTATGAAATCACCAGAGCATGCAGCTGTTGAGCAAAAGAATTTTGATTTTGCTTTATTCCTCTGAGGCATTTCAAGCGTGATGGCCCACATGGACAGATGGATAGACACTAGGATTGGCCCAGCAATTCTGGCATGCTGACACCTGCCAGATGGGAATGTGGTCCAGCACAACAAAAATCACATGTTTTCACATCTAATCTGAATGCATCTCTCTCTGTTGCAGAAGCACAGGCCTTGTCTGGGACGTCTGAGGGGAGCCAGTTGCAGCTTCAGCAATTGAAAAGCAGAGTTTCCAGGGATTGTGTGGTGTTTCCCCACCTTTTACTGTTGGATTTTAACAGCAAGACAATGCCCAGTCCCCTGGCAGTGCCCAAGGAATGCAGACTGGTTATGCACAGAGGGTTGCATGTCTGCTGAAGCCATCAGAGCGTGCAGCAAGAGGATGAGGCGCGTGTGTGCTCCAGGAGGAGATAGAAAGGGACAGTGCAAAGCTTGCCAAAGTCACCCCTTACCAATTTTTGGCAAGATTGGATGAAGCAGGGTGAGTGTGCAGAGTCTGTCCTCTGGCTGCAGTGAGTTTGAAATTAGGAACTGACTTAATGATTTTGTGCAACTTTTTTTGCCCTGTAATTTCTGAAATCTCATTGTGGGTTGTGCCAGGAGCTTGGAGGGACATGGTGCAGACAGAGCCTTCCATAGACAGCCTGGGATAGAACAGTCTGTCTGGACTGAGTTAGCCTTTACATCACTTAGCTAAGATTTCTGAGTTTCAGCACTTGTATTTCCTGGCCCTGTGAGTGTCCCACTATTCTCTCTGACTACACCATTCCTGCAGTAAGGTTGCCTTCTCTCGGAATCCAGGGAATAAGTGATCTCAGAGAGGTCTCTGGGGATGTGGGAACAGTGGTGCGAGGAACAAGCCATGTCAAGATAGGCACGAGGAACATCTGTGGGAGGTGATCGCCTTGCAGGTTTTGTGGGAAGGAGAGGGACTGTCTGCTCACAGAAGAAAACAAGCGGGTGTCCAGGCTGCTGTGTGTCCCTGAACACAGAAGCTGCCGGTGCTGCTGGACCAGTACCAACCCTCTAAGAACAGGGTGAAAGATTGAGCAAATCCCCATGGCGAGAAATGGTTCCTTTGTGGCTGCTTTTGTGGGAAAATCAGCGGGTGAAGACTGCAGCACACTTTGCAAAAGCTAAATGCTGCTCTAGCTGTGATTACCTAAAGTGAAGGTATTTCTCTGTCTTCTCTTTTTCCTGGCAACTGTTAGGCAGTTACTGGAAATGAGGAAGAAAATCCTTTTTTTCTCTTAAAAACAAATCAAATTTTGCTTTTGCAGATATGAAAGAAAGTAATTTTTCTTAGAAGCTTATCTTGCCCTGAATGGAAAGTTAAACTGCTACGCAGCCTGGGAAACATGATGTTCTCCAAGCTCAGCCTCTCGTTTTCTGTGCCTCTCCCCAGAGTGGAAAGGTGCTGCTGCAAGCTTCCCCTGGTTTTGTACACTGCACATAACTGGACTCCAGCTTTGTGTCAACGTCCAGTTGTTTGCCATTATCACCCAGAGATAAAAACCCTCTCCTAGTCCCTCCTCACCTCTTAGTCATTGGACAACACACTAGCTGCTACATTAGCAAAGCCATCCAAGTGTTTGGCTTTGTGGGACACGTTGGTTAACTGAATTCCCATTTAACTCCCCTTTTAGGATGGTCTGCACAGCCACTACAGCTGAGTGGAGAGTGATGTGCACGCTCAGCTGAAACTTCTCCCCATCTCTGAAATCAGTGCTGCAGGGCGAGGGAAGGTCAGTGTGCTGGTTGCCATAGAAATGAGCCACCCTGCAAAAAAACGTGTCTTTTGTCTGCCTCGTGAAAAGCCAGAAATCTCTGAGCAAGTTGGGCATCACACGGAAACATTTAAAATCCCTGCTGCTGAGCCCTCCCTGGGTTCATCAGCTGAAGAAATGGGAACAGTCCAAGCTCAATTCAGGAAAAGGGAATGCTTGAACAAGCACGGGCTTCACTGAAGCACGTGCCTAAATGCCCTGCAAATTGGGAGCTTTGTAATAATTTCTACTCACTTGGGTCCCTACAACAGTTCAAGAGCAGCAAATTCTGGACTTCTCATCTGTATTCATACTTCAGATGGTTCTTTTTTTTTTTTCCCCTTGACAAGCAAAGGGAAGGAAGGGAAATGTGGAAATGGAGCAAGGCAGTTTCTCTGCTGGTATCTCTTTGAGCTACCCCTGAAGAAACGGTTCTCTGACACCAATTAACTCTAGCAGGAGATCTGCTGATTTTAAGTGGAACATCAAATCTCATTGAGATAGAAATAACTCTTTTATGCCTGCCTCAGTTCTCAACACTATCAAATTCTGGGCCTGGACTCCTGCCAGGTCTTTTCAGAAATAATGAAATGATTATTCTTACCTCCAAGCTAGAAAGACTTTCAACTGAAAAAAACCACCATACCCTGCATTTGTGTCAATTTTACCCCTCATTTTCATTAACTACTCATTCTTGGTCTAGCCTGGCAAATATGCTTATGATTGTACAGTTCATTGAATTTTTTTCACTTTGCATTTTTTTCCATATATCCTACAGGACTTAAAATTGGACTGTGATGAAGGGAAATTTACTTGAAGGCAAGCCAAGGAAGAGCAGAGAAACAAGGCAGGTGTGGTGAAAGGGAGACCCACTGAAGCAGGGAATGTCAAGGATGAGGTAAAGAAGCCGCTGATTTATGACTACCTGGTGAGCAGACAGATGGAAGACGGCCTGGGAAGCTTTTGGAGAAGTGTCCTGTGGACTGTAAATGAAGAAGAGGGAGACAGGGAAACTAGGCACAAAGCAAAGGTAAGAGAAGCCAATGTAGGCTTTTTGGAGTGAAGCTCTGTCACAGTTTTGCAGCTGGAATTTTTTCATCCAGGGGGACAAGTAAATTCATCAATGCAGCTCTGCTTGATGAACTCCTTTTGGTTCTGCCAAGCTAACCATATCAGAAGCAAAACAAGATAAGAAGAAAATTTCTGTCTTGGTACTTGGAAATGAAATATTCATTCCAAACATCTTCCCTTTCTTATAAAAAAAGTGAAAAAAATAATTGCGCGAAGTAAATAATCTGTTCCCCATTCCTTCAGTGTTTCACTGACCTTAGAGGAACATTTTGGTATTTGTTGGAAACATTAAGACTGTTCTGGATAAGGAGGGGTCTGAATACTCTTCTTAATTGTGGGTCTCAGCACTGCAAGAGTAAATGTTACAGTGTTATTTATTTGTTCCTGCTCTGGAAATCCCTCTCTAACCTGAGGCTGGGCCTGAAAGCAAAACTTCTGGGATGGCCAATTTATGGGGTGAGTGAGACAGGTGAGAGAATGGTTCAATTAAAGTTAGTTAAACATGCTGAAGTTGTGAGTCTGGGTTTTCAGCACCCACACAAGCACACCAAGGATGAAATGAAGAAATCCTGTAGGTTCTCTGTGTGATACGAAGTTTTGAGGGACATCATTAAGACACACAGAGTACACACCTTTTCAGACAGAATGGATTTAATAGGTGACATAAGCAAGTGAAGCACTGAATCATTTGGACTGGAAAGGATCTCTTGAGGACTCTGGTCTGTTCCCTCTGCTCAAAAGAAGGCCAAGAGGAGCAGGTTGCTCATGGCTGAATCTGTTCAAGTTTTTAATATTTCCAAGGATGAAGTTATCTCATGTCTCTAAACTTCTGTTTTCAAGTTTAACCACTGACTGGATGAAAAAAAACTCAGCCTAACAGAAGAAGAAAATGAGATACAAAGAAGATTTTGGTCCTTTGGTGTGAGGTGGTTGGCACTGAGGACTTCCAGTCCTTGACGGAATGATGTCCCCTTGTCACCATGAGGTATGTTCCTGGAGCACCTCTTCCTGTCCGGTTTGGTATGAAAAGCCTCTTGCAGGTGCTAGAGCCACTCTGCAGCGTGTCCCAAGGCTTCGTAAGCAGGACAGCTGGGGGATTTTGTCAGGTGTGGACTCCTGCCTTGGGTTACCATCCCTGTGTGCATGTTCAAAGCCAGCTGTACCATCTCCTCTCAAGGCCAGGCTGGATGGGGCCCTCGGCAACCTGACCTAGTGAGTGCCATCCGTGGTGGGAGGGTTGGAACCAGGTGGTCTTTAAAGGCCTTTCCAACCCAAACTATTCTAGGATTCTGTGTTTCTTTGAACACGTGCTTTATATTTGAGCAAATTCCTGAGTGCTTTTTAGGGGTGGAATTGTAAATCTGACCTGGGGCTCTCCTGAGCTTCTCTGTACTTGCTTTGCTCCCGCAGTGGCTGTGACAGGAAGACAAGGATGTTTCACTAATGCATCAAAATAAACACAGAAAGGACTGAGAGGAAAGAAGGAGGACTCCCAAGACAGTCCACTGTTTTGTACTTTTGAATCAATTTAGGCTGAATGTTTACCATCCTCATCAGCAAGTTTTCAGAGGAAAAAGACTGCAGCAAAGACTGGAGGGGGTCTGGCTTAATCCCATCCTCACCAGCACAGAGATACTTTGGCATCTTAGTAAATTAAAGGCATGAAATCTGTTTATTCACATGGTTTCCTATAGAAACAAGGGGACTGGGATGATTTTTTTTTTGCCAGTATCTGTCTCCCTTACTCTTCCCTCCATCCCTTTTTACTGTTTTTGCCAGTTTCCACCAGATTTAACAGTAGCTGAGAGGTTGTAAAGGTTTTGTGTTCACAGAGGTTTTCCCCCTCCTCAAAGAGATGCCCAGGGGAGGCATTGCCAGAATTTTCATGTTTCATATGAGTGAAACAACCAAAATGTGGAGTTAAGCCTTATTAGACAACAGAAAATCCTCAGAGGAGGAATAAAACCTGTTAGCAAGGTGTTCAGACTCGACACTGGGTGCCATTAGGCACTTTTAACCCCTCTTCACACTGCCTCATTTAGCTGAGAAGAGGAACACCAGGGGACTCAGTGCTTTGGGATCAGCCTCAGTAACTGGATTTTCCTGTGGATTGCTCAGTGGGTGGAACAGGAATGGCAAAGCACCAAAACCCAGCACATATAAATAACATTTGGAAATTAATCCTTCCATTTCCTGCAAGTGATAAGAAAATTTGCCCTGTGTGCAAGTAATTTGCAGTCATTTATGGCGATTTGTAATATTTAAATGCTAAGTAAATTAATTATTTGGCATTATTTTTAGTTAGCTGATTTACTGTAATTGCAATGACTAAATAAATCAATTACTTAAAAAAAAAAAAGCCCCAGACAAATATGGCAAATCAATTACTAAATATAAATATTTAATGGAAGTTACTCACTGTTACAGAAAACAGAGGAACAAATCCTTTAATGACATCAGCAAAATTCAATCACTGTCTGGGGAAAGGGGTTTCAGCACAACGTTACCTTGCTTTAACTCATGAGATAATGCAATGAAATAGTGGGAATACATGGGAATAGCGAGCCCAGATGAACTACCAGGCACCAGGGAAGAAAACAGCTGGCACCTGGTTTTCTGAACCATCTCAGCAGCAGGAAACACCATATCCAGTGAGCAGCACCTGTGCCAGGGACGTTGTGGAAACAGATGGTGGGTGCCTGGATAAACACCACCTGTGCTGGAAAAACAAATCTGCTGTTTGGAGCCTGTTTGGAGAAGGGCTGAAGAAGGTACTGGAGAATATTGTTGTTGTGGCTGTGGTTTACTGTTATCCCACACCTCGGACAGGGTGGAACAAATCTGCTTCCTGTCTGCTCATCTCTGGAGCGTCTTTAGGGATGCTTCCACAAGTGCCAATTGGGACAGTAGGAGTTTGTCACAGCTTTTGTGCCAGGAAATCATGGGCGAGCAGACTAGGACCGATCAGCCTGGAAAGATAGTGATGGAGAAAATGTAGGAGTAAGGGAGTGCTGGAGAAGAGAGGGTCACATGAACACAGGAGGTGAACTATACCTAGGATATCCCAGGAGAAAACAGCTGGAGGCAGGGGCAGTGCCCAGGGAATTTAATTATCTGATTATGTCTGATGAGCTTTAAATTGTGCAGCAGCTTCAGTGTTAGTCGTCAGAAGGTAGAGAGGCAGATGAATGGCGCTGTGCAGTGTGATTACCCAGCCCCGTGGGGAAACTGGGCTCAGAGCCCACCAGAGCTGGGTTAAACAGGCACATTATTATTCCTAGTCTCCTGTCCACTCTTCTAATTGCTTTTAAGTTTGTTTGCTTGGGATGCTGAAAAAAACAGGGTAGAATCAGAAACGATGAAATATCTTAAGGTAAACACTGTATTTTTGGACATGTTAAGACCCAGTTGAGGATGAAAATTACCCGCTCAGTGATGCATCTCAAAACACTGAAAGAGGAGCGTTAGAGGCACCACAAAAATATCCACAACATCTTTATTTGTGCTGTGGCTACATATTTAAAATAAAATTACTCATGGGGGAGAAAAAGAACATTTTAAATGGGATATTCTCAGAAAGAAAGCCCATGTCCCATCTGCCTGGGTGGCTTAAGGTACTGCCCCCAGTGATGGTGTGACTGCCTCTTGACCTGGCACTCCCGTTCATGTGGCTTCAGCCTGCTCTGGCTGACCCTGGAGCTCAGTGGGAGTGAGATCAACTCCCAGTTTTACCCCTCAGACCCCGAGCTATAGAGAGTCCAACCTGAGAGTTGCTTCCCTGCAGAAATCCATGGGAACTGCCTAAAGGAAGAAGTAGGAGGCTTTGAAAAATATAAAATAGTTTCACTTTCTTTTTATCCAAAGCAATGAAACCATTTGGGCTGAAGCCTTCTGCAAGACAACTTTGTGAAGAAGGCTTGTCAAACAAAGTTTACCCAGGTTAGAAAACAAATGGATGGATAAATAATATGTTTGTAACAACTTGAAGCTGGCTTTATCTTTACTGCAACCTGACAGGAGCTCTCACAATGGAGTGAGAGGTTTTCCCTGACTGCAAGACCTTTCCCAAGCAGGAGGATTTACTCTTGCCACCCTTACTGAAGTACATCCACACTGTGTTACGACTGCTAAGCATTTAAGGTGCCTCAGCTGTGCCCCTGATTGCATTAATTAACCAGGAATGACCTGAGGAGCCAATTTAGGTTAGAAATAGACAGACTTAATGAGATGTCTGTGTTGCTTTGCTTGCTTTTTTTTTTTTTAATTAAAAAACCAACAACAACTTTCACATCTGGAAGGTAGAGGTTAATACAGAAGTTTACTTTTATTGTTTTGGTCTTTGTCTTACAACGGCCCCCTTCACAGTGGTGCTAGATGTTGTCCATGCAGTTAGAGGCCCTGCTACCAAGAGTTTAAGCTTGATAGATGGCACCAGGATAAATGATATTTTACAGAAATGAAAGCCTGGAACCACTCACAGAAAACTCAGTATGCTGGGACACAAAAGCACAGAGGATAGCAAAATTCTCCAATACTATGGTGATGGTGAATGTAAATTATTATATCCTAAAATATGGCTGGTTAATCCATAGGCAGATTTGGCAGCAGCTTGTCCTCTCACTGGTGGCAGGTCTTAGCTCTGTGCCCAGGCATGGCTCCCTTGGAGCTTTTCCTGTTCCTGAAAAATACTGCTGATTACGAGACACAAGCAATGGTGTAGGATGGAAGGAGTTCATCTCCCTCCTCACCTGCTGCATGCCTTTGTAAGGCTCCATTTCCATGCAAATGGAGATTGCACACAGCCCAAGAAAAATGCTTCTGTCAGACTGCACTTATTTGTAACAGCAAATGTCGGCATAACTGGGATTTATAGAGCGAAGGGATTTCAGCTGGGGCTGGGTAGACTTGTCCTGCCACTGGAAACAATAAGGGTTAATGATGCTTCAGTAATTCTGTCATCCTTCTGATGAGCAATTCATCTCTAATTGGGCCCAGAAAACTGCCACAGTAGTAGGAAACTTCTGACCTTGTAATGGTAGAGGAGAATTTTGGCAAAGAAATTGCAAAACTGACAAATGAGAAGGAGCAGTGAATGCAGCCCTGAAAGGAGAGATGATCATCTAACTCAGCCATCATTTTTGCAACGGATCAAGTTATCCTCTGACTTAGGTTGGAGTGAGTCTGTCATGGTGCATGCATTGAGATTAAAGACTTAAAGGATGTTACAGCTCTAACCTGCCATGGGAAAGCAGCTGGAGGCCCGGGGACACTGCTGACAGGTTGTGGAGTGTGCAGGGCACCAGGCTGGAAATCCAGGAACAAGTGGCTGTGTAGCCTGGGCTGTACAGTGGAATTTCTGCCTGGGAGAGTCAGGGGACCTCGAGATCCAGAGGTAACCACTGCACTAAGCTTATGAAGTCGTGCCTTTCTTCCTCCATTTGGGAAGCCCTCCTCTAGGCACCACTAGCCATGCCTTGGGCAGAGTTCCTGAGGAAAGAAGTCATCCAGCTTTGCCAGGGACGCCCAACACAGAAGGCTGTCCAGATGAAAATATTTTTATGTATTTCTGGATATTTTTGTATGTTTTATAGATGTGGTGGTACACCAGCACCTCCACGGAGTTATTTGCTCGTTGTAAATTCTGTACAATATATCTTAGATTGGAAATTACAGGAAAAAAATTTATTGATCTATTAAAATTGACATGTGCACAGTGCAAGGCATTTGGCAATGCCTATATATTGTATTTACTGAGGTACTACTGGCGAGAAGTCAGGGACAATTAACTTTGCAAAGGCCCTCGAGGGAAAAAGACAAAAGCAAATTTATAATTTATACTAGAGATCACAGGCAGAGTCTGTGTGTGTTTAACCTGAACTCCAGGATATAATTCTTGGAAACGTATAAATGTGCTCCCAGGTTTTATATCTATAAACATGTTGTCTTGAAACACAACTTGATTTTCCTGCCTTTCAGGCTGTTTGTAAGTGGTTAGTGCAGAACGTCTCTGCCTTGTACTGCAAGAGGTGTCTATACTGCTGTACTACCAATACTCAGGGCTTTCACCGTCACTGCAAAAGAAAAACTAGGAACAGGTGGTAGTCCAGTGACCAAAATGTTTGTCTGCACTGGATAACATCGAAATAACCCTGCAGAGCTCACAGGAAAACTCTTTAGTTAAGGAAACTTCGGTACTTCATTGAAGAATTGGTATTTTTTAGTGGAAAATGGCTTTGCATTTAATTAGGCTTTCTTATTTGTGTTTTATGATTTTTTTAATGGCAATGAAAGAGTGTGTACTGAACACCACACAATGTGTTTTCATTTGGTTGTGGTTTTTTCCCCAATACTCCTCCTCTTCCCTCCTTCCTGCTCTACTCAACATGCAGTGGAAAAAAGTTTTGCACCTAGATATTTCCTCAAAAAGTACAATTCTCCAATCGAGATTACACTATTTGTTGTTCTCTATCTTTGCAAACCGCAGTGGGGTATTTCTGTGTGAGTTATGTCACATATATTAAAAGCTAAGAAAAAGATGTGTCTGTGATTGTTGTCCTGTTGCTGACATTGGGCTCACTTGGTGCTGTGGTGACTCCTGCTGTTGAAACAGGACAAGCAGTTCCTGATATTACTGATAACCAAATCTAGCAGATTTTTTTTTTTTTTAAGTATCCTAAACTCTTGTAGCATGCTTTAAATTTAAATAAAGAGTTTACACAGCTTTGGTAGCAGCTCAGTCCTTTTGGCATGAAAAGTCTTTGGCATATACTTTGACATGTACTACTCAATCCAAGCAATTTGTTATTGTCTGCTGTATTTATTTTCACAATATCCTTTATTCCAGCAATACAATTCAGCTGCAGCCTTCAAAAATGAAAAGGGTAAAGGTAATATCTACTGCAATATAAAGCCAAAGCATTTAACTCCACAACAATGCCCTTCCCTCTACTTTTCAACCAGAAATGGGGATTCAGCACTGAAAAAGGCCATGGTTAATTAACTAATTACTCCAAAAGATTCATCCCAAGCCAACATCCTTTCCTCTGCCACAGGAAATGTTGGTTTTGTTAGTGATGCTCTTTTCCATGAAGTCTATCTAGCTGAAAAATAACAGTCCTAAATGTTTGGATACACCATCTAAACTAAGAATTGGTGATCAGTTTGGGGCCAGAATAACCGAGAGCAGACCTTTGCAAAGAATTTCAGCTTTTTCTGGAGAAGTGAAGCCAGATAGTTTTGTGCTTTTCCAGTGACCCTTCATGGAAAGAAAGTACACGATTCATTTTGACGAAGGGCAAACATTTTCTAAAGAACTGCTACAGCAAAAACTCTCATCTTGTGGTGGCAGATACCCCGGAAGAAGTAATTCACATCTGCCTGAATTCCTTTGCACTTATCTTTCTCTTTAGTGAAGTCATCTCCAGTGATTTCCTGTATTTCTCCAGCCCATCCAGCCTTTGCCAACCCTGCCCTCCAAAGCTCTCAGTGCTGTTCTCAACACAGACCCATCCACTAGTTTTATGAGTGCACCCGCTGGGCCGTATTTCTCTCTTTGCTTAAGAGAATGTCATGCAAGACAATGTCATACTCATAATAAATTCAAGACATATCTCATCTGCTGCCTCCTCTTTATCCACTTGGCTGGTTGCTCTGACAAGGAATGAAATTAGAAATGGTTTGAGAAAGTAGGTTCTTGAATAATCTATGCTGGCTGTTTTTATCAGTTTATTCCCTAGATGACTGCTAAGATATTGTTTAATAATTTTATCTTCTGCCTTTCTGAGTATTAGATTACTCCAATTTCCTTGGTTCTTCTTTCTCTCATGAAAGAGGAACTACTCTACTTGCCCTCCCCAGGCACAGAGAATTTACAGAGATAACCCCTAAAGGTGTAGGGTTGTTCTCACCTGACTACAAAGTGCAGGAGGAAAAACTTCAGCTGTTCCTCAGGATGTCATCACTTCTCTAAATATTCTTTAACCAGGTCTTTTCCTACTTTGGTTTGCAGTGCTGTTTCTTTGGAAAATGTGCACTAGGCACCTATATTGCCCTAAATAGGAATAATTCTCTTCTAACTTTTCAACTAGTACACTCTAAAAGGAGATACTGGAAAGTATTGATCCCTCAGTGGCAAATGGAGTGACCAGGGTGTGCAAACAGCTTCCTTATCTGCTAATGAATTGAGGACAAAGGTGCCCAAAATCTGAGATGAGACAGAGTCACATTTCCTTTTTAAGCATTCCTTGGTCCCTTAAAGATGTGATCAAGGAGATATGTTGGAGACAGGAAGGAGATGCCAGAACTGCTAACAGATGTAGCTACAGAAAATTGGTTTATGTGAGCCCAGAAGCTTGGCAGATAATGGCTCAGGAAGTGCTTTTCTGCTTACTTGCCAAACATGAGCAATGTCTAATATTTTAGAAGTGCTCGAACTGTATTAGCATCATATACACATTTCTTTACAAAGGTCTGCTTGCCTTCTGTTTTGTGATTCCAACCACGTCACACTAAATACAGAGAGATGCACACTGGTTACAGGAGCAATTTAATGAACTCCCAGAGCTATAATGTGAGCCCAGACTTCTGCCACAAAATGGCTTGTGAGATTCTGAAAAAAACCAGCATGTGGATTAATTTTTTTTTTGCCTGCCAAATGCCTCTTAAGGCTTTTGTCAATTTTCTCTCTCTCTTGTCAATTTTGGGCTGTGACAGCAAAGCTAAAAAACCGGAACATAAAACTTGCCATTGATTTCCAATACAATGGTTCCAAAGGAAAGGTCAGAAAGGAAAAAAAGAAGTGCATTGGACAAGCAGCTTCATTGATGCCTTGCTGGTGGCAGCTTTGGAGCTACCCCAACACAAACAGACCTTTTATGACAACTAATAGAGGAAAAAGGTCCCAGAAGTGATGGTCCCTGCCACTTGTCACCTCTCCCTCAGGGATGAGGCTGAGTTGTGTTGGTCTTATATTTGCCACTGCACAAGCCCAGCCATGCCCCTCCACTGAACAGAGGAGACATGACTGTTTACTAGATTTATCTTAATAAACAATCTGTATTAAAAAAGGGAAATAATAGATATCATTATGATAAGGAAACAAAATAATAATAGGCAACACACAAAAAGCAAACAAAGTTCTTGTGATCTGAGAGTCAGGAAAGGAATAATTTCAGCACCAATAAAGTTGTCATCATAAAAACATTTTACAGAAAGGGCAAAGAACAACTGTGATACAAAGGTGTTTATGAAATTGGATATAGAGGAAAATCAGCATGTTCTGCATCCATCCATTAAATTCACTGGGATTTTTCATGGATCTTGTGCTTTAAATTTCTGTGGTAAATAATTTAGGCATTGTTACATATGGTCTGCTAGATAGAATGTGTTTCAAACTGCAGCCCAGTACCAAGTTGTTTAATAGCAATTTTTGAGATGAAAAATTCTTTTGGTACATGGCTCATAAAGAAGATATTTCGATATTTCTGCAAAGCTGTTTTATGATTTTGATAATAATGGTAATTATTATCTTGCAGCCTCTTCCCACCCTCACATTACTACATGTTAACTAATTAACTAATCACGTTCTCATCCTGAAACTCTTCCCTCTTCCTGCCAAGGGGAGAGGTTCTGCATGAATAGCTGAAGGAACCATGGCTCTGCAGTGGGGTTGAGTGTGTTCTTATCCTCATGGGCTACTCACCACCAACCTAGAGTTTCCTCTCCTCTCATGCACTATTTTAAGGTAGTTTTTTTATTTTCTGTGATGTTTTTGTTTATTTGCTTTATTTTGCTGGCTAAATGTGAAAGCTGAGAGTGCTGGAGAAGTCAGGCTAAAAAGTGACATTCCTGGTTCAGGGTGACTGGCAACCCCAACCCTATCACCATCTCCTTTCAGTTCTGATGAAATTTCTCGTAGAGAAAATGGGAATTTTCTTGGCTGCATCTTCACAAGCAGGCTTGAAACAGATTCAAATACTGCATCTGGACACCATATTTTGTGTCTAGACCTGACATCTTTGCCTGCATGAAGCATAGTCCATGTTGATATTGTAGAACTAAAATTTGTTCTACATCCTATCTCCGTGCAAAGGCAGAATAAATATTCCTAGGGGCTTTTTGATAGCAGAAAAGGTCAAACAAATACAGCATTTTATAAGGTAGGTACATTTACAAGCCAGATAACTCCATGCATGTGAGAATTACGGGTTATTTGCTCACAAAATCAGCAGAACAGGACCTGAAGATGTTTCTCCTTAGAACTGAAATCTTGACTCCTTTTTTACAACCACATGGGCCTTACTTGAGTGCTGGGATATTGTTTTTGCTGACTGGAAAAATATTCTTTTGTCCACATTTGAGACAAGGCAACTTAATGCCCTTTTCTGAGTTTTGGGGTTGATTAGGCTTTCCTGGAAACTCTTAGGTTTTATCACCGTGTTCACATTTGAACAGCTTCCTATGCTTTCACACAAAATAACTGTGCATCCATAATTCCATTACTCTGCACTCCCTCTCCCAAGAGTTTGGGATGTACACATATACCCTAGCACAGCAGAGCATTGCTCTTTGATCTGCCAATGATCTGAGTCTGCAGCAGCAGAGAATTACACTCAGCTCTCTCAAGTCCCAGCACTCCACCTATTATTTTAAGAAAGTTGTCCCCGGAGGTATTAAATAACCACAAAGTGCTGCTGCAGCAGAGCTAAATATTTACTAATAATGTTAAACTAACACATCGAGATTTTTTTGCAAGGCAACCTTGGCACAGAGCTGTGCTGTGAGCCCTAAGTTTGTCTCAAGATCTCATAAAAGTAAATCTAGAGAATTTCTAGTGCCAGACCTGGCATCAGCTGCTGTGAATAGCCAGAGCCTTGATGCCAATGGAGACACAATGCTTAACAGACTGAGAATTTGCCTTCTCTTGCCTGGTGATTCTAAAAACCTCTTTGAAGCTCCCCAGATGCTCCAGCTGAGTCTCTCAGGTTGAGGAGGAAAAAGATCTTTTGGTACCTTCTGAAAGTAGGTGCAATTTGTAGAAAACGTCAAACTGGAAATTCCTGTGCACGGTGCAATTGGTGTTGGCACCTGGACAGATAAAAATTGGTGAGGATTTTCCCTGATGACCGTTCAGCTGCTCTCTGCATTTCTGGCAAGAGGACAGAATTTGTCACCTGTGATTTGTGAAAGAATGTAACATTTTTTTTTGTCTTTTTCACGTCTTCCTTTACAAGTGGACAGTCCCTGCTCTGGGCAGCATTGCCAGTCATTCAAGGAGGGGAATAAGACAGAGCAGGTGAAGGGTGGTGGGATCGCCAGTGGAGAGGGATCTGCACTTGCTGAGAAAAGTCCAAGAGAGAACACACATTTTCTTTGCTGCAAAGACTGTAAGGTGGGAAGAAATGAGAGAAATTAAATTTATTGGTCTTGCAAGCTAGAGAGCTCCTGAGTGGGTTTTCTGTGAAAGAGGCTCTCAGAAGGAACTTCTGAACTACTTACAAAGTGCAAGAAACCCCAGCAACATATTCTTTGCCATGATGTGAGTGAGCACAATGAACAGGAGCACAATCATCACAAGGATCACGTGGACTGGACAGAGCCCAACAGCTGAAGGAGCAGAAAATGGGACAGCTTCCTAGGAACATGGAGAGCTCCTCTCCCAGTAATGTCTCATTTTCTGGAGAAAAGGACAGTGCTGTTTATGAACCTCTTCTGAGTCTTTCCTGCCACTGCCTGGTCTTGCTGAGATTACTACATTGAGAAGTCCCAGGATGGAAAAACCAGCAGGAAAGGGGCTTCACTCATCTCAGGGTATCCAGAACAATTCTCGGTGATGCTGTTGGTGATCCAAGCAATACTGAACCACCCAGCATAAAGCAATACAGAAGAAAGGGAACGCAGCATTGAGCAGGTAAATAATTAGAGAATGCAAATAAGATTAAAGTCAGCCCCTATGGTTTTATGAAAAATAGGTCTTATAGAAATGCTATTTTTTCCTCATATGGACTTCTGAGTAAAGCAGAAAAAGGGACCATGTGAACAAAAAAGTACAGTCTAAGCGGATGAATCGACACATCTTAGAAGAACGGGGTGTTGGATGGACGTAAAATAGGACATTAGAGGATACCAGTCCGATGCTCAAAACACTTTTATATTCTCACTAAAGCTTTTAAAGTAAATATGAAATCATTGCTAATATGAAATCATATCAAACAATAACGTTTGCCATGTTGTTGTTCTATTTTATCCTCTCTATCCATCTACCTATATTTGTGGTATTTGACAGAAATAAGCATTTTTATATCTTTCCTATCAAACCAACTCAGGACACCACACTGGAAAAATGTAAAAGGAGAGAAAATGACACAACAGAGGCTGCTGAACATAAATGTTTCCTTGGGAAAACAGGGCAAAAGTCTGCCCTCCTGTTACATGTTGTATTCTTGATATACACATTAAAATATAAGAAGCTTTTTTGTCTTGATTGGTTTTCTAGCCATGTTAATGAGATCCTGCCAGTCGTTAGTAAAGCAATTAAAGATAATTAAGCTAATGATAAACACAGTGTAGTTTGACAAGGTTGCAATAGTAGCTTTTAAAGGTTTGCCTGTTTGTATTAGGATTTTGAAGTCGAGCCATGTTACAGACAGGAAGGCAAGGAGGCAGAATTATCAACACGACCTGGGAGGGATTAGGAGGGAGGTGGTTATAGACACAGACTTCCACAATAAGATAATAGGTCTGTGGAGCATTTCACAGGGTGCTTCCAGGCTTTCTTCTCTACAGATACTGACCTTAGAAGTAGATGCAGTTACCAGCTGTCTACTTCTCCTGCCTCAGGTATGTGCTCCAGGTCCTTTCCCAGCCACACATCCTGTTGCAATCTGTCTGAGAGCATGGCATCTGTGCCTGCCAGGAGCTGTGTGTCAGAGCTCCTCTGACAGAGATGCCTTTGCAGGTCCATCTCTCTCATTACAGCTGCTAGCTGATTAAATGAAAAGTGCAAAGGCGTTCTGACTCTGGCTGCTGCAGCCAAGTCTTTCATGGCTCTACTGAGAGCTTTCAATAAGTTACTGCCTGCAACATTGCTGGGGAGGCAGGGAGGTGATGGCAAAAAAAAAAGAAAAATTCCATTTTCATCCAAGATGATTTTTCTTAGTGCCTACAATTGTCTGTGCACTTTCCAAAGACAGGGGCACACCATGGTTGCAGGTGTTGTTATTTCCTTTGACAACTGTTGGAAGTTTCCACACAGTACACTTGCTACTCTGCTTCCAAAGATATGGAAATGTTCCAAATCAAAAGAGGGACATTTAAAGACAAATTGTATAAAAACAAAATCCCCAGTGCTCTTCTTGCTCAGCTTTGGAACCTTGACAGTGGTGTTTAGCATGATGTGCTACCAAACTGACATTTCTCACTCAGTCATCTTTAGGGCAGAAAGCAAAGCCTGGTGCTGTCTGAGGTCTTCCACATCCTCCAATTCCATCATTAGTCAAACATTTTTGTGCCCAGCAAAGCACTGTGGCAGAGGTCTTGTCTTGCCCTTGCTGCCATCTCCTTGCTCCTCCCGTGAAATGGTAGGAAGTGCTGAGGGCTCCTTCTGCCTGTCTGGCTCCCGGCTCTTTGCCATGGCTCACCCCAGGCATGGTGACTGCTGCTGATGGGTGGGCTCTGCCCTGGAACAGACTGTTCAAATAGGATGCACCTGATCTAAACTCACCTTCTAGGTCTCTCCAGAGTCCCATCAAAAGAAAGGTGTCTCCAAAGAGTGGATTGACCTAGTCTTGGACATGGCTTTCCTATATTTTTTATCTTTTAAAGAATATTTTTCAACAAGGCTGTAGTAGACCTTGCAAATTCTGCCCTGAATGACACTCACTGTGAAGGGTGGGATTGTAAGAGGGAGAGTCACCTCATAGGAGATGGACATAACTTACATTAAACAGGGGATCCTGGTCTGTCTTATGCAAGACAAGATGGGTGGCCTGGGGAGGGAGTTGAAGACTTTCTGCAGTGGACCCTTTACTGCCCAAGATGTAGATCACAGCCCTTTCTCTTTTGGCCCATGAGTCAGTGTGCTGGGGGTGAAGGGGGAAAGGCATTACCTTCTTGTTGTTCAAGTGCATGTGAGGGTGGACACGCCAGTGGCAGCCTGGGTTCACTGCCCCGAGGTGCTTGGTGGTGTAAAGGTAGAATGAAACCTCACAAAAAGGCAGAGGAGGAGAGTCTGAGTAAAGGAGATAAAAGCTACAAGCCCTCGACTAAGCCATCTTTGTCCAAAATTTGTTTCAGCAGCTGTTTCCACCAGTGGCTTGGCTGTGAAGGGCATTGTGTCAGCTGTCACCACTGTTTCTCTGTTCTCTTTTCCTTAAGTGAGAGCTGAATGTGGCAGGCAGCTCAGGGAAGGAAAGAAGAGCCTGGTTTATTTATTCCACACTTGCCAGCCCCATGGCTGAAGGCCCTCCCTGAGTAACAAGATGAGCAGTTTCAGGTCACTGCCACTATCACAAGCATCTGCTCTGACTAATAGCATAATGGTGTGGCCCTTTTAGCTCTGGGTTTGCTCGAGGCTGCAACACTTTTTGTGTTCAGTCTGTTACCAGTCATATCACTTGCAGCATCTCCCTGGGGAAATGATGCTGAGACATTCCCCTCCCCAGCCTGTGGGCTGAAGCATGCTCAGTCTGCAGAATCCATAGTCCTTAGGCATCCCTCGAGCAGCCTGGGGACCAGTGTGGGCACTGGACTGGACTGACGAGGACAGCAGGGGTGAGAATTTTGAGTGTTGCTGCTGGCCCATGGCTGCCCAGCTTCCCCTTCCTCACTGTGCTCATGCGTTGCAGGTCAGCTCAGCCCGGCAGGTTCCAAGTTCCCACCTGCTGGGCTGGCATTTCACACTCAAACTCCCTCAGCAGGAGAGGTGCACCAGCAGTGTGCTCTGGGTGGAGAGCTAAATGTCTCTCCAGTTCTGCTGTTCCCACCCCACACCGTTTACTGTGGCAGTATCAGGAGCGTGGCACAGAGTTTGTGTCCTGTACAGCACACTGGTGGGTGTACAACTGAAACCCCAAAGTTGATTCAGCTCCTTTTAAATGCTTTTTATCTGAGGCACAATCTCCATTCAGCGTGGAGGCTTGGTTGCTGAGAAACCTTTCTGAAATCTTGCTGGGGAGCTGGGTTCCTCAGCTGGACCACTTGGCAAACAGGTCTTTCCCCATCTCCCCAAGAAGCAAGAAAAATTAGAAACTGTGGAGCGTTCACATCTCTGTCTCCCTGTTGTGCCTCTGTAAGGACTTAAAAAATACAGCTCCCTCTCTGAAAACACTGTCAAAGCCACAGACGGAACTCACCATAGATAAACCACCACAGCAGGAACGTGAGAGAAGTACAGACAGCAGAGATTTACAGCAGGAAGGTGCTAATTCCAGGCCTAGCAGAGGTGAGGTCTGGTGAGCATATCCTGGGTAAAGCATCCAGACAAAAATCACCACTGTGTCAAACTGTGGGAAAGGAAACCACTGCTTACACACACGCCACCTCAAGTTATCGGGAACATTTGTGGCCACCTTGGGGGTACCCTGAAGCAGAACTGTATAAAGGCAGTACTTTCAGAAGGACTCCAGGACCCTCACCACCAGGAAGCCTAGGGTGAAGAAGGGCCAATGGGATGAGTCTGGATCCATAGGTGGTGACTATTTTCTCTTTGACTTTTCATTCTTTTCTTTCTTTTCTTCTTT
>WBMZ01003219.1:0-46473 GCA_013400975.1 Atrichornis clamosus | reverse complement strand
GGAAGGAGGGAAGGAAAAGGCAGGAGGACACTTCCTTTCTCAGGTGTGATGCATTGAAGGGAGAGGAGTGATGTGGCTGGGACATGAATGTGACAGAGGCTGCTGCCTCTCAGCACTGGCAGCACAGCAGTGGGATCTTCCCAACAGGAACTTGGGTGAACAGCAGCACCTCTGACTGTCCTTGTCTGGGGTGCTCTTGTGCTTCTCACCAAGGCTTAAAGTTCTTTCTTTATTGTACTGACACAGCAGCTCCCGTGTTGGTACAATACTCTCATGAGGAACTCAGAGCAAATCTGCAGTCAGAAGAACACAACTCTTGAGCCAGATTTCCCAGTGACAGGTCCCTTGCCTCTACACAGGCATTTACTGCTTACAACACAAGACCCAGTTTCCTCCAGGAGAGCATCATTTCAGTAATGAGGTAAGGCTTTAAACAGATGGCATCCACCATTCCCTAAGGACAGAGCCTGACTTGGTGCAGGTCCTTTCTGCACCATGCAATGTGTATTTACACTCAGGGTACAGGACAATTCCACAGAAAGACTTCACAGTGTCTCCTTGGCAGTACTCAGCCAGCCTGCAGCACTAAGCATCTGAGCTGGATGCCATCAACAGCTTCTTTCACCATGGGCAGAACTGAGATGCAGCCTGAGGAAGACAAGCATTTACACCTTGTGGCTCACTGGCAGCTTAAAGAGTTCTTAGTATGTTAGGAGGTGTCCAAAATTTGCCTCTTCACACTTTTCCCCACCCTGACACTTTCCTGAAACAGTGACTGTGCTCCAGCTGGAAAACCTCAGACCCATCTCCTTTCCTTCAGCAGTGATGGAGCCTGTCCAACGTGACAGTACACCTCAGTGGGGTGCAGCTCTGAGCCCAGGTTATGCCCTAAAACCACAAGGTGCAATACACAGGGACTGCGTGACATTGTCCCCTACAGTTTCAGAAATGTACCTGTTTAACAGGTGTCTCCTTTTCTTTAACTTTTCCTGAAAAGGTCTCCTGCTGACAGCACCATGCAGGGTATGGAGCAGCACATCTCAACAGCTGTTCAGTGATTCACATCTGGCTGTATCTTCTTGGGGTGTCCTACGGAGGACCAGTAGGACCTGATGATCTTGATGGGTCCCTTCCAATTCAGTATATCCTATGATTCTATGTCCTCCACACACCTACCATTTCACCTCTAGGACATTTCTCAATAGGTCCATTTTCCTGACAGCCTCTCCTTCCTGAAACAGAAAGGAAGACACAGTGCTCCAAACCACACAGAGAACCATAAGCTTCTAAGCCCACACATTTAAGTATTTACACATACAAGCACTAAAAGCTGCTTCATAACTTCACTGCAGAAGGTGAAGGACAGAGAGGTTGCAGACCATGACTTAGCTTAAAAACACATAAACATCTCGCTCCAAGGGCACTGCAGCTGCAGAGCCTCTTCCCTGCACTACACAGACATCAGTCCACACATCCTGGCAGACCCCTTGCTGCCACTGTGCTGCAGACAAAAGGCTCAGATCACTCAGCAAGTGAAGATCTCAGAGAACACTTAATTTAAAAGCTAAATATAGTATCAGAATGATGCTTGACAGTGCTTCTCTAATAAAAAAGTTATTTGCCCAGAGTCATACCTTTCAAATGAGAATTTGATACCTGGTGAGAGCTGTTTTTCAAGTACCTTGTTTACCACTCATGGAATTGTCATTGTACCCACAATAAAATCCCAAATGCTGTATTGATTTGAATTTGACTGAGAACCTTTGAATGTCCATGCTGAAGTTCAGGCCCCTGAGGCAAAAAAGCCAGTGATGTTGTCCACCATCAGCATCCCTGTGTGCTTAGTGCTCACTAATTCAGCTACTCAAAATGCTGCTGTCCTGCTGAAGGACACAGAGCAGAGCTAAGGGTTCACTCTGAGCACTCACACAACCAACCCACAACACCCCACAAAGCACTTCGTACTTCAGCTGCTCAGAGCAGGATCTGCTGAGCCCAATTCCACTTGGGAGGGCAGAAGGTACAACCATCAGTCATTCAAGATGACTTTTGTACGCTGCCAGTCTCAGTGCCACCTTTGCTCTCTGCTGCGTGGCCCTGTGTCCCCAGAATGCCCACTGTCTCTAACGGGAAACCAAGCGGGCACAAATGCAAAGCCCCACCTCCCACCCAAGCTCTGCTGACCTCAGTAACTGCTTTGCTTCTGAATACCTGCCTCTCCTATGGCCAAGGGAAGCCCTTGCCCTGCCTTGTGCTGATGCATTATAGTTTATGACACGAATTTTGAAAGCACCCCAAGGTTATCAGCTATAAAAACAGCTAATATGACAGTGGAGGTTTATCCAAGCGTTGCTCCAAGCCCTGAGACTGACAGCTCATCAATAGGGAAGAGTCACTAGGCTTCACATCAAACAACACATCCTTAAAGAGGATGATAAAAATAGCAGAGCAAACCTGCTCTTTCCAAGATGCACAGCTGCCTTAGGGCATGTTCAGTAGCACTGTCCCCAAAGCCAGAAAACAGAGGGGTGCCTGCTCCAAAGTCAAATACAAAGGGGTGTGTGCCTCACACCCGCTTCCCAAACAGTTACTCAGCCGTGCTTTGAGGTTTTCAGGAAAGAAGATATCCTGGACCAAAAAAGCCCTTCCAGAGACTCCCAAGCTCCTTCTGGGGGCCCTGTGGGGACCAGTGCTCCAAATGCAAGTGTTGCTGAGCTTCAGCAGCATTGGTAAGGCCCCCAGGCAGGGGAGCTGAGAGCAACAAACAGCAACAGGGATGTTTCTCAGGGCACTGCCAGCAATTCCCTTCCCACCAGAGGATGGAGATGCAAGTGGAATGGAGAACCAAAGCTCAGTTCTGGTCTGGACTTAGCTCAGTGCCAAAAGTACAAGTCTGAAAATCTCAACAAACCATTTCCTTGTGTTCTTTGCTGCTAATCTTTCCTTCTTCCTAAGATTTTTCTTGTCTCCTCTCCCACGGCTCCCTATGCAGAGCTGCTCAATGGCACGGGAAGCTGAAACAGAGAAGTGCAGGGACCTTGCAGTTTTTTTTTTGTTGTGTTTTTTTTTTTTTTTTTTTTTTGTGGGAACTAACCTGATTTCTAGCAGCTGTTACTTTCACCTTGAAGGACCATTCTAGGAGCTCTGATGAACATGGACCTGGTCCCGCAGGAGTGCCAGAGGGTTTATCTGTCTCTGTGGGACAGTGCTTGGCTGGAAGGTGGCTCCTCATTCCCTTTTTCACTTTGCTCAGCAGTTCAACCCCAGAGTATTGGCCCCAATTTCAGTAAAGGCTTGAGCAAGCCCAAGTCAAGCACAGAGCAGATTGTTTCCAGCTGAGATTGTACTTTTCACTTCTCATGAAGAGTAGTCACAGAGCATGCATGGGATACTTTAGTACTCTATTAATATATTTTGAAAGGTGAGACACAAATTAGCAGAAATTACATTAATGCGACACCTCAACTCTCACCCTCTCCACATGTTCCTCACAACACAGGACTTACTGGCTTTCCTCCCAGCTCCTAACACACATTCACTGGCACAAGGAAAGTCTTGTTAGACCAGCAGTGTAGATCTGAAGACACTTGGGCCCTTGGCAGGACAGCAATAAAATTTAGGAGGGGGTCTCTGTTCAGCTAGAACTATCTTCACTTTAGCAATCGTTACATTTCCTTTACCCACAAAGACAGGCAGCTTTCAGGACCAGCTTTCATAGGCCCAGGGTCACTGTACTTCAGCAAACAGACCTAAATTTAAAGTCAGAGGATTCCAGTTTAAATAGGCAAAGCACAAAGAGCACAGAAAAAGTGAAAAAAATTTGCTGTTTGGACATAAAATAAAGTCATTACAGTACTAACACAACAATCTACAGTACCAGGAAGGGCCCAGGGGCTCCAGGGGCCTGTTCCACGTCATAATCCAGCCACCACTGCGGGCAGGTGGGAGATAATCCAGACCCCAAAAGGCTCCCCTTCCTGGGAGAATTGGACCCCGCTTTTCTAAAACCACTCAACACCAACCATTTCCTCATAACAAAGAAAAGCTAACAGAGATTTTGATTTAAGAAATGCTGATACCAGAGGCAACCCCTTGAATTGCATGTTTAGAGGCATGTTTAGAGCCAGAGCAATGATGCCAGGACTGCCAGGATGACTCCTGCTGCTCCTGCCCAAAGCTGGTGTCAGGAACACCTCACTGCTGACCCACAGACCGGGGGAGACTGAGCCACACCTCCAGTGCCACAAAAACAGGGCTCCACAGGGTTCACACCTGCCATACAGGGCATGTCTGCATGAACCATGGCAAAACTGTGATGCACAGACCCACAGTGGATGAGAGAGAACAATAAATGGGTATAAAATGTCACATTGTTTTTCAGCTGAAAAAGAAGTCTGGGAAATTGGATGGCTGTTTTTTTCTTTTCTTTCTTTTTTTCTAAAGCTGTCTAGTATGTCAGAGGGAAAAAAAAAAGAAGAAAAAGAGAATCAGCCTTTGCATGTGATTCATGCCTAAAAACACCCACGCAGCTCATTGCACTGACCTCAAAAGACAGAAATGCTGCAGCAAGACACTTTCAGGGAGAGAATCCATGGGCACTAAACCACGGTGAACAAAGAGCTCATGAATTATCAGCTCTTCAGAGCTAATCTGCCAGGCAAATATTAATACAAGCACTGTTGATCCCCTAGTCTCATTGTTTTCAGGTTATACTGGATTTTTTGAAGGATGGAAACTTGTCACTGCCTTCAGCAGATCTGAGCTGGGAAAGAAAAAAAAAGGAGGAAGAAACCTAATAAACCAAGGAAACACTTCTTATATTACTGAGTAAGCAAGCAGCAACTGGGTATGGTATCAGCAGAGATGACAGAGCTGCTTTCATCAGGCTGTTCCAGAAACACTGTTCTCCAGCTCTCAGGGACAGGTGTTGCCCAGGACTGACTCTGTGCTGTCTCAATCTGTCACACATCACTCTGGTCTAGATTTACTGAGAAGGGAGGGTCTGAAGGGGCTGTCACTGCCCTGCGCTCATGCTCTGGGTGCCAGCACAGTAAAACCACATTTCTGAAGAATTTTACAGCTCAGCCCAGCGCAGGCAGGAGGTTGCTGATGGCTCCCGAGAAGTGAAGAGACCCTTTATCAAGGCGTGACCTGAGGCCAGGCACTGGCTCATCCCTGCAGCCATCATTGAATTAAACAAATCCATCCTTTCCTCACCATAATTAAAAGAATAAAGAAGAAACTAACTGCTTGGATACCTACAGATGAATCTGCAAGAATAATTACAAAATCATCCTCTGTGATTTAGAGAGCTATCAGATCCCAGAGGTTGGTTTTCACCCACTGCTCCATGTGTTCTCCAGCCAGTTTCTGACCTCCCCATGAACTTTTGGACTCCTTGTGAAGCAAACCTCTCTGTGGAGATAGAACCACTGGGGAGTTTGCACAGAGACCCTCGTTTGCTCAGGACACATCCAAGTTTGGAAAGTGCAGCTCTCAGTGTTCACTACAGCCAATCCCTCCTCAGAAAGAAGGAGCAGGCTGCAGCTCCCTGGGCTGTGAGCACACCTGTGCAGACACAATGAACAAGCTGAAACACCCTGTCCAGTACAGAATCCACTGCAAGAACATCTGAGCATCAGCCATAGTTTCAGCCCTTTGAAGGTGGGGGAAGCCTCTATAGCCTCAAGCTACCAGAGTCACAAGATATTCATAACTAAAAAGAAAAATCCCTACTATGACAGCCCAAACACGGAGCCTTCCAGCCCAGACCCCTCTGAAAAATGCCCTTCTTGGAGTTATTTCAGAATGAGATGACCTGGGCATTAGAACTAGCTGTTACAATTCATTAATGCCTTATCTGCATCCAGGATAATTTTTCCCATTTTTCATACTGTTAAACATTGTTCTGGGAAATTCCCCACCTAACGCTGATTGCCCTTCAAAACTGATGTATGCCTGAGGGCAGAACATCTTGTGAAAATATAGAATGATATCAATATGCAAACCTGACTTTTTATTCCAAAAGATGGATAAAAACCAGTTAGCAATATTCTAACATAGAGTTTAAGAATTTTGTAAGAATTTTTCTTTTACTTTCCACATAGAAATACCTTTTAGAGTTTAAGAAAATTTGTATAGAATAAAAAATGTAAGAGGACATAGCATTCTAAGTTTGAGAGATCATGAGTCACACGCCTGTCCACCAGTTCTCGTGTCACTTCTAATAGAAGCTGAAAGCAAAGGGAAGGAAGATAAGAGCAAGACAAGACTGAGAGATAACAGATTCTCTCTAATACCTTAAAGCCCTTCCAGCTCCTGGGACTCTAAACAGATGCAATTCCCCCCTCTTTAGCAGCCCTAGAAGGGATGTCTTTCATTAGCTGGCCATTTCCCCCTGGATCCCACGTAAACCTTTGTTATCCATGGCATCCCTTTGCAGCAAGATCTACAGTTCAGCCACAGGCTGAGTGAAGAACCACAGCCTTCTCCTTGCCTCCAAACTGCTCCTATCGGTTTTATTCGGTGGCTCCAGATGCCCGTAGTGGAAAGGAGGTCAGCAGTCAGTGCCCAGCCCCTGTCAGTGTTCTGCTCATGGGTGTGTGTGTGCAAGCTGTGGGCACAGAGGTGAGACACTGGAGTAGATGCTGAACAGTGGAGCAGAACAGATACTGGAATTGAGTACAATAATATAAAGCCTTTTGATAGACTGATAGGTTCCCTCCCAAGTTGTCACAAGGCAAAAAATTTCAAAGGCTGCATTGTCAACCTTTCTGCATGAATAAACAATTCAAAAATAGCAGAATTCCCTTTGATACAAAAAATCTGGCTTCTGCTAAGCAGTGCTGTTGAACAAGCAGATTCTGTGGCACTTTCCCTCTATTGTTTCTTCCCAGAGACAAGCTCTGTGCTGTCCCCATTCCAGGTGACGTCTGCTGGCAGTGAGAGGGTGCGACAGGCACTTCAGAAGTTTCCTTTTTCACCTGTTCAGGGAAGGAGAGCTCTGAAGCTCGCAGCCGTGAAGTGATTTCTTGCCATTTCCTCTCTTTGTGCTTCGCTGCAGGTTTCCACCTCTGGTCTGCAGCACCCCAGGGAAAATACATACTACTTGTAAGCTGTCAAGACAAGGTAACTCACTGAAGGAAGTCATAATCAGAAGGCTAAAATTAGCTGCAGAGCTGGCTGCATCTTCACTGGGAAATACTTACATGTTGCATACTGATCGAGATGGAAAACAGGGAGAGCAGCCCTGGATGCAGTGGTTAGCAGAGAAATGACAGAAGCAGCATTTCTCTTCTTCCTCCTCTGTCCAGAAGTAATTGCTTCTCTTTTAATTTGGTTCTCTATCCATTTTAACCAGAGCAGTGCAGAGGCTTTCCTCTCTCAGATGCCTTGTATTTTTTGTGTTTGGATTTTTTTTTTTTCCCTTCTCTCCTCATTTGCCCTTTTTCCCTTTCTCCAAAGAGCTTCCTTGCATGGAAAATGGCAGCCACCTGCTTCCATTGTGAAGCTGCTGCAAATGGGAACAGCCACTTTAGTGAGCACAACCGCCTTTGGGCAGCAGCAGGCCCAGCTGGGACTAAGATCTACAAGTGGACAATTAGCAGCCAAGTAGTGGACTAAAGCTGGTTATTTTTATTGCTGGCCCGAGGAGATAGGTCAGGCAAGGCAAAACATTAGGATAACCAGCAAACTGTAAGCATCTGAAGCTTCTGCAAGCCCTGAAACGCCTCATCTCTGCACAGCACCGGGCAGCAGGGAGATGTTTATCTCATCATCATATTTGCAGCATCCAAACTATTTAAAGAGGAGCATGATGATCATTTTTCATGTCTCATTTTTAAAAGCCAATTCTGCATTTTTTTTCTTTGCCCACCACATTATGATTTGTCAGTGCTGGCTGCCAGCACCGCTGGTCACTGGTGGTGCCAGAATGGCATTTTCCACTCGGGTGTGCATGAGGTGGGACCCTCTGTGCCAAACCCACCTCTCCAGAACCAGCCCAGGGACACAGGACAGGCTCCAAGTGACCCATCTGTCCAGTCCTGCTGCCAGAGGAACAGAAAAAGAGGCCACAGTTTTCTCACGCTTCTTTGCACATCACCACCATCAACCAGCACTGCCCTGCAGGGCCAGGATGTGGATCAGAGATGGAGATTAGGAAAAATTTCTTCATGGAAAGGGTTGTAAAGCCTTGGATCAGGCTGCCCAGGGAAGTGGTGAAGCCACCATCCCTGGAAATGTTCAAAACATGTGTGGATGTGGCACTTGAGGACACGGTTTAGTGGTGAACACAGTGGTGGTGCTGACCTGATGGTTGGAATTGGTGATCTCAGAGGCCTTGTCCAACCTTAGTGATTCCATGATGGAGAAGCTGCCTTAAGCTGTGGTGGATCTGTCAGTGCAAAACTGCAAAGCCTTCCAGGAACGACCTCCCTCATCACAGACATTTGGCTGGACTTTGCTTCTTTCCGACTTCCAGGTGTGTTTTATTGCAGGAAAAGTGACGTTAGAGACAGAACTGAGCCCTGCTAGGCTGCATCCTCCACATGCTGCTACGACTGCTTTTCGAGCCACAGTGACACCCCATGTAGTGCCAACCTGGCAGCTGAGTTCCCAGAATAGAAGCACAGGACTTTTTAAAAATCCTCTGTGATGTCAGAAAACTTCCCTTTTTAGCTTTTGCCTCATCTATCAGCTATAACTTGCTCGTGGTTGCTGAGCCAAAATTAGAGAGTAGCAGTTAATGTAGGCTAAGGTTCACAAAATCATTTCAAGGAGTTAAAGATCATGAGGAGAGAGCCAGAACATCCTACAGGGTATTTATTGCCTTAACCTTGTGGCAGGATGAGAGGCATGAAAATGTGATGGAAATATACAACAATTACCTTATTGTAATGCAGGAAAGCTTTTTCAACACATTTTATATCTATCATCATGAAAGACTTAAGGCACCACATAGATAAAAGGTTTAGTTTGATCTAAAAAAGCCAAAGGTTGAGAAGTGGGGGACAGACAGAGGATCTAAAAAAGCCAAAGGTTGAGAAGTGGGGGACAGACAGAGGGACTTGCGCTCAACTTCCAGAGCACAGTTCCTCTCTCCCTGAAGTGACTGAAGGAATTATCTTCTAGAAGTGGACTCTAAACGCAGCTTTGGGTGGAAGTTTTGTGTGGAGACATCTGAACACACATCAGAAGTGAAACAAGGAATCAGAGCCTGCCCACATGTGGGTGCCTACAGCTCCACCAGTGAAGCTCCCCAGCAGCTGCGATCCTCAGCACAAGCTGAAAACTGCTGGGCACCCAGCAGGGTGAGTCCAGACTTCTCCCCTCTCACTCCAAAAACCCTCTGGGACCTTCCGAAGTTGTGCCAGTTGTCAGGGCACTGACCATCAGTTCTTCCCAGGCAGACCCAACCCCACCTCAGCTCTAAACATCCCTTCAGTCACAGCACTGAACATCTCTGCCACAACCAGAGAATCAGAAACATCAGAGTCCAAACAGCAAAACAGACGTAGCTAAAAAATCAGAAGAGATGGACATTTAAACCAGAAGCATTTCCTGTTCTTTCTCCCCAGTTATTTACCACAAAGCAAGAATGTGCAATGACACAACTCACGTGTATCCATTTCTTGAGAGGTTTGTGGGCACGCCCAGAGATCACCTATTGCTCTGGCAGATGATAAAATTTTGTTTTGCAGTGTCAAATCCTGGGGAAGAGAAAGACCAAAACTTTAGGGGAGGAGTGAAACACAACAAAAACTTATTGCTTTCAAACCAACAGGTAAACACCTTATATTTCATATCTCCATTAACTTCCTGGTATTTCCCCAGTTCAGAAATGGCAGCTGTGCTTAAATACTCAGAAAGAAACCACTAAATGGTGAATTTTGGGAAGCAGGGAGACTGCTTCTTTAGACAGCACATAGAGCAGTTTGCCTTATAAATCTCAAAGTATGCAGGACAGAAGGCTTCCTCCATTTCCTTTACTAAATGCCTCTCCCTAAACAGATGTGCAAGGACTGTGTCACCCCCCCGTTCCACTCCAGCCTCAGCCACACTTCATTCATCTCCTTTCCTTTTCTGAAATTCGAGTTATGCAATCCCAGATCACCCATTACACCCGGCAACCCTGAGCCAAGTGGAGCATGACAGAAACACGGAAAAAACGGAGCCAAGGAGCAAACCTTGATGCACCTCATGGGAAAACTCCTGCACGTGGCACACACATGCCCTCAGCGGAGTCACAGAGCTGTGCTGCATCACCAGGAACAGCAAAGGTCAGAGGCAGAAGGGGCTGGTATCTAAGATAGGATTTTTATTTTCTTTTAAAACCAGTTTGTCAGTGGCTGAGATAATTTACAGTTTCTCTTTTTTTTGTTTGAGTTAGAATCTTCACCCTTTTGTATCTCTGGTTAAGGAGAGATTTATTGTTGCACCACTGCACCTTTAGCAGCAAGACTGCATCTTTCACTATCTGATCATATTCTCTCCTTTTTTTTTTTTTTTTTNNTTTTTTTTTTTTTTTTTTACCTTATTTTCTTCCTTTTTTTTTAGTGATTGAGGTTGCCAAGGTATCTCTGCCTGCTTTTCCAGCTTTGTTTTCCTGGGAGCCTTTTGTAAGAGCACAAAGCCATGGACCAGCCACGATTTGCACAGCTACTTACTATGAAGCAATAAGCCATCAACAAAACAATAAATCAAGCTACATTGCACCAATCAGCATTTTTTTTTTGGTGGATAACTGAGTCAGCTGTGACATTATCAGCTGTGTGAGAAGTGTTCAGCCTCAGAAGGTCCTCTTGCATGTAAACCAGGAAACCCCAAAATGGTATCTACGGAGTCATGAGAAAAAAACCTCCAGTCTTTGACCCCAAATCATTAAAGAATGGGTTTAAAATTATTTTGAATATACAGTTATAACCACTATTTCCCATTACTGTAGGACAAGCAGCAAAAACACAGCTCTTCCACCTTGAATAATTTCTTCAAGAGAACTGCAGTGAGCTACAGAAGATTGTGCAGAGTTGATAAAAGTGCAACTCTAGGATTATTTATCTCTGTGGTAGAAGTGCAGGTCTCTGCCTGGTGACTTTCATGTTGTTTCAGATAGGGATTCTTGGAAGATTTCAATTTCAGATTAAAGATTTATGAACTTCATGCTAGTGACAGGATAGCAAGCCTGCAGGTGATCTGTCCAAAGGCATCTGGTATTGGAGGACAGAACTATTTTAATCCAGATGAGTTTCTTTTGGGGTTTAGTTTATCTTAGGAAAATAGAGAAGACTTGCACCTTAGAAATGCTCAGATACATTGACAGCCAAGTTAAAAAACAAAGTTCAGTACAGGTACTTTTCTGTTACACTTTAATATTAGTTTTTCTAATTGCAGATTCACTGCTCTTCACTTAAACCAGTACAGAGCCTCCAGTAAGGTCAAAGAAGGAACATTCCTGTGCCCTGTGCAACTCCTGCTTGTCACTATCAGGATTTCACTTCCTTACCAGGGAATCCTTTCAGGACTGGGGCCCAAACACATCCTGGTCCAGACATGGCAACCCCATTACAATCTCAGCAGCCCTCCAGGGCTCACTAAGTTGCCCTTAAAATTTGTTGTCAAGACCACGACAGCTCAGCCTATTCATAGCCCCTGATCAGCTCTCTTGTCTATCCAAAATTACCTTCCAATTAATTTACAGGTTATTAATGTTCTAGGATTTTTTTTCTGCCTTACAGCTACACTGTGCAGGAGAGTGAAACACTGAGGGACGCATGGGCTGTAAAACAGGAATATTTTTCGCATGGAGATTCAGGGCTGAATTTGTGGGAAGCCACCAATTAACGTGAAATATAATCCCAACTGAAAGACAAAACTGGTGAGGGCAAGACATACAAGGGAGAGGAAGGGGCTATGAGATTACATCATGCAACCTTTGGCATAGTGCTCATTTAGATTTAAGTGCTCAGTTCCCAAGACCTGCCACTAGATGGGAATAAAAACCAAAATAAGAGTGGCCTGGAGTTATCATCCCTGCCAGCTGTAGCTGCAGGAGTTTCCCAGCGCCACCCCACGGCCTGCGAGCCCCGAGAAAGCCACTCGTCCCTTGGAAGGCCAGCGGCGTGACCCGACCTCCCGGGCACAGCCCCCTGCAGCAGCTGGGCTGCTCAGCTGGGCCACACAGGCCCATGGCTCAGTGGATCCTGCTGGGTGCTGTGGGCACCGGACAGAGCCAGCCCGTGCCACAGTCCCCTCTAGGAGCCACACAGGAGCTTTAGGCGAGTCTTAGCTCCACGTTCACCCGCCTTTCCAGGAGCTATCCGTGCTTTACCTGCCGCTCCCAACGGGGCTGGGCTTCCCGGCGCACAGTTCAGAGAGAAAAACCAGCTTTTTCCTGGACATGTCACGGAAACGTTTTGTGTCACGTTAGTGCCTTATAAACCTGCCTGTGCATCAGACCCCACTCCTTCACTGCACTCAGGGTAAAGGGAAGGTATGCCACCTTCACTTTCTGATCCCAGGTTATCTCCGATTGCTCAACTTTCTGAAAAATATTCAGTAAATCAGTGAATAATTGTAGCCTTCAGCTTGTTTGGATCATCGTACCAGACATCGAGGTATTGTTTTGGGGTCCAAGATCACCTGAGATAGCCTGGGACAGCAGAAAGGCTCACTGCTAAGCTTAAGGATGCCTGTGGATGGCAAGGGTGTTCTAGCAAAACAGTACCCACCTAAACAGAGCTTTTAAAAACACTAGGTACTCACAGAAAAGTACTGGATTTGGGGTAAAAAACCTCCAGGCTCCAGTATGAACTCAAAGCCAGTTCAGAGCTCTTTTTTTCCCATCTATCCCCAATAAAACCAGTGCTTTAGTAGAGACATGCAGATGAAGCTGTTTCATCACCTTCCCCCAAAGATCAGACCTTTCCATCAGGTTTATTACCCTGTGTTACCTGAATTACCTTGGTCTCATCTCCTGTGGTCAGTTCTGGTGATGGGAGTGTGGAGTTCATTGCTCTGTTGTCCATTCCTGGGATTTTTCCTTCCTTCACATCCCTTTTGGCCCTACTTTAGCAGGGCCATCAGACTGAGGGATTCAGCTGCCCATTTCCAGTCTTTCCTGCTCACTCTAGGAGAGAGCACTCGTGGCTGTGCAAGGTGGTCACACAGCTTCAGGAGCTCAGCTTCTCAGAAGACACAAGGTGAGATTTAGATTAGTTATTAGGAAAAATTTCTTCATAGAAAGGGTTGTCAAATATTGGAACAGGCTGCCCGGGGATGTGGTGGGGTCACCATCACTGACAATGTTCAAAAAAGGTGTGGGTGTGGCACTTGAGGACGTGGTTTAGTGGAGACCATTGTGGAGGTGCTGGGCTGATGGCTGGGCTTGGTGATCTTGGAATCGTTATGGTTGGAAAAGACCACTGTGACAAGTACATGGAAGGGGAGGGTTCTGCTGCGGCCAAACAGAGTCATTAATTACATTTCTTGTAGGGAGGCAAAGCCAGGGTACCCTGGTGCCAGCTGCAGAGGGCTCCCAGAAGGGAACAGTTACCTTTTTCTCTCCACAGAGCATCCTCCTCACACTCCCAGGCAGGACCTTCATCTCCTGCCCCTTCCACAGGGATGTCATCTCCCTCTAGCAAGGCCTGTGTATTCTGGAAAGGAGAATCTGAAGCAGAACATTTTAAACACTGGAATAAACAGGCCTGCTCAGAGCACCACAGTGCTCAGAGGTGTCAGGAGCTAAATTACTCCAGAAGCACCCGACCATATGCTGTCAGGAGCAATCCTGTGCTGGCAGAGAGGATGGACAAAACAGCCTGATAGATCCCTTCTTTCCATCCTGGCATCTCTAATTTCTCTGTTAATGACTTGTAATTGCATCCTACATGTCAGGACACATTTTGGATCCTTGCTTGATAAAGCACTGGGGCCAGTAAGATCATTCAATTAACTGCACAGCCCAACACCTCCCCGAGCACCAAAACCTCCCACCCCAGATCAGCTGGGATCTTCTTTCTGTACCTCTGCAAGGGCCCAAGGGGGAAGGGAGCAGAGCAGGGAGAAACATTCATTCCCCTCATTTAAAAATGTAAAGCACATTCAGGACTGCGTGTAATAGTGTTGTAAATCTTATTTCCATAAAGTACCTCCAGGGCTAATTCACGAGACATTAATCATATTCCAGCTTCTCCCAGCTGTTAACTCATCTGCAGGGTTTTTAATAAAAGATTTTGTGTGCATTTTCAAGAGGCAAAATTGTACCAATGAGGGCTGGTCTACCCAGAGCTGAGATATCCATGATCTGGAACAAAAACCACCTTAGAGGCTCCCAAACCTCCGCCCAGAAGGTTTCACTCCCCAGCTGAGCTCTCCCCAGCTCCAATCAGAGTGACCTCACTCTCCATTCAATGACACTCCATGGTGATGAAGTTTGGCTAAGGGACAGGCAATAATATATTTCCAGGTCACTTCCTTCAAGTGAAATCTGATTTTTTTCCCAGCCAGTTCGTTGGCATCGTTCAGTGGCAGAACCCTTAATTATCCCTTTAAATCTCATTTTAAATTCCAAGCACTGCTTCCTTCTAGCCACCTGGAATTATCATGAGTTGTGGATAAACACACTTTTTCCTTTCCTCATGGAATCACTGAATGCCTCCCCAGTCATCCTCACACTTTTCCTGCAGGTGAGCCTGGGATAGCAGGGAAGGGATGGTGTTGCCAGCCAGGCAGCAGGTCTGCCCTCAGCCCCTTCTTCCTCAAGCTCCTTTTCCATATGCAAAGCCAGATTTGGGAGGATTGCATTGTCTAACTCCATCCCCTAAATCAGCTTGTTGGCTAATCCTGTTTTAAGTGTACTCCACTCTTAAGGGAACATCACCAGTTGCAGAAGCCCCTCTTGCTCCACTAAATTACACAGAACAACATTAAAACCAGCTTCAAACTACAGGATCCTCATTGCCACAAGGCAGATGATTTCCAAATGCAGTTTCCTCTCCACTCTGAAGGCCATAAAAATTAAAACCAAGAGACACCTGCATTCATCACAGAGAGAGCTGAGCAGTTTCCCATTATCAGGATAAGTAGTCTGCAGTATCAGCACTCACTCAAGGTAGTATTTCTACCTGAGAACTCCATGTTTGAGTTTCTTAACCACTTATAGAAAAAAGCCAATTTAAAAAATTTTTAAAAGCCACTTCACACTGAAGGAAGTATCCAGGTGTTCACATCTGCTGTTTTCCTAGGATAGTGTTTCAACTTTTCCTTTTCTTTCCTCAGCTGAAGCTAATCAGCAAATTTGCATCAATTCCTCAAGCTGTGTCTTTAGAAAAAGAAATCACTGATGTTACTAAATCTAGGTGTTTCTTTTTAAAAAAAGGACATGGGTAATAGCCAAATTAAGCATAGGAGAAACCACATTAGATTTAAAAAGAGCCCCAGCGAAAGAAGAGATACGTCTCAGTGTTCACTGGAGGACAAAGTTGTGTGAGTTTAGGAGTGATTGTTAGTAAGCCAAAAAAAGCCTCAATATTTCATCTTGTGCAGCTTTCCCTGTAATTTTTCCTTAAAGACAAGTTTCAACCTCCTGCTCTTACCATAAGCAGTTGTGTTGTCAGTGCCCTCCAGCAATCCCAGATGTGGAATGGGACTAGCAGCTCTTCCCACCTTCAATCCCAGATGTTTTGCCAACTTGAAGGACCCCGATGGATGGTTTAAGGCTGACAGGAGGCCTCAAACTGTTCACAGAAACTGAGCATTCCCCAGCATCAGGTGGGCTTTCAGCCAGCTGCACCGCAAGCAGTGCAAAGGCTGTCAACATCTGGACAGGCCACCCAACCAGGAGACTGTGCCTGCACATCTGGCAGAGCTGCCCCCAGTTTGGAGCTGCTGCTGTACAGCAGAGGTGGGAGACCAGCATTTGCTGGGAATGGGGACGTGGCTCTGAGCCTGCGCTGAGCACACAGACCAGGGGAGGTATAACCTCACCAAGAGGTCATGCAAGTATTTGTGAAGATAAAGCAAAAAAAAACCCCAAAAAACCCTGAGCAAATGGAAGTCAAAATGCTGATTGCTGCTGCGTTTTGGGTAGGAAAGTACAGCCCGTGCTCCAAACCTCTTTGTCTGTTGACATCTACAAAACTCATAACTCATCTCCCCAGGCTCAGCACAGGCACAAATGGTCCCCTTGGGACTGCACCCTTGGTTCTTGCTCTGTCTGCAGCTCTCTGCTCAGAAGAGTGTTTGCACTGCCTCTCTCCTCCCTTCTCTTTACCTTTGCCTCTTCTCTTAGGAGCCTTCCTTCAGAGACGACAGTCCAATGCTGCAGCTATTCCAGATATGTTGCTCTCCAAAGAAAGGGGAACATTTTTCTATGATTAGAATCCTCTCTCTTACTAATCCACTGCCCACCATGCTGCAGGCCTCTTAACCCCTGTGGCACCTCAGCTGGGTCTTTAGCACCATAAAACAGAAATACCTCATCAAAGGCAGAAAATTTCAGTAGTGTCCTATCAGCACCTTGACTGTGTCATGGCTAAAACAAGGGACACAGCCAGCAAAAAAATCCCCAAACAACAAAACCAACGCCCCACACCACAACAATTCTGATTCCTTTTCTTACCTTTCCTTTGCTTTCCTTCCTAAAAGATGATGGTTTTGTTTCTAGATTTCTGTAGGTTCCCCACTGCCCCACACAGCCAGAGAAAACAGACTGTCCACATTGTTAGCAGGCAACCCTATTCACACACTGAATTTGTTTTCTGCATTTCACCCTTGAAAGAAGCATTCTCATCACTGCTGTTATCTGTGTGCTTCTTCTGAGTAGTAAAAAAAGCCAACACCTAGTGCTATTAAACCTGTGATACCAGCAGTTACCTTCATGTTTTCCACTGCATGGGGTGTCTGTATTCCCCTTCTCACAGCCCCCACTGAAAACTCAGTCCCCTCCCTCCCAAAGTCCCAGCCCATCACACCTGTGGCTGCTAGCAATAATTATTTTGGAGCCCCACAGCTGCAACTGAACAGAACCACCATGAGTTCTGTGAGCAGCTTAATTTGGTCATCTAGATAATCTATTTGTTTTCTCAGTGTTAGGTAGTTGAGATTGATTTTGCTATTATTTTCAGCTCCACAGGAAAGAAAATTGGTAAATAACTTCTTTAAAAAAAAAAATTTGTAACAATTGTCAACTGTCAGCAGACCATCAGACAATCAAACTGCAGCAGCAGCAATGCCACACAGCACACCCCAAAGCTTGCCTAAAAGCATCCATCAAAAAACTGCATCCCAAACCCCAGCACCAGCCTAGCCCTCCTGCTAAACCAGCCCTCTGCTGCTGGGCTTTGCCCCTTTTAGCCCTCATTCAGAACAGATGTGGCAGGGCTGGTGACGGGCAGCTCTGTTGGAGGTGAACACCAGTTCTCCTGAGATAAGGCACTCCACAAGGCTGGAGGGTGGAAAATCAAACACCACCTCTTTTCACCCTCCAAATTTATGATTTTGGGAAGTCAGGGGGAAGTTACTGTCTGTTTAGAAAGCATTGTTTGTATAGCAGCACAACAGGACTTGATGCTCCTCTACAAAATGTTCAGGGCAAGAGGAAATGGCCTCAAGTTATGCCAGGGTAGGATTAGATTGAATATTAGGAAAAATTTCTTCATGGAAAGGGTTGTAAAACATCATAACAGTGACGTGGTGGAGTGACCATCCCTGGAAGTGTTCAGAAGATGTGTGGATGTGGCACCTGGGGACGTGGTTTAGTGGTGAACGTGGTGGTGGTGCTGGGTTGATGGTTGGGTTTTGTGACCTTAAAGGCCTTTTTCACCCTGAATGATTCTATGATTATTCTATGATCTGCAGGTGACATAAACCAAAGCTCCTACTGCTGCTTGCTCCCGGGGTTAAAATCTCTTGGGGTCTGGGACATAGTCCTCCCAGCAACAAGAGTTCCTAATTTGAGAGGTGTCAAAGCTCTCTGTTTGCCATCCCATCCTGAAGGAGAAATCCACCTCCATTTCCCCCAGCCAATCTGCCTGTTCCGTGGCTCAGAAAATCACACATCCCTCACAGACTGCAGCACAGCTGCACCAAGGGCAACACTCTTCATTTCCAGGAGGATTATACGAAGCCTTTAGCAAGGCCAAATACTTTAAATAAACACTTGAAGACGTGTTCACATTCTGGGAATTCTTCAGCATAAACAGATGGATTGGTAGATGCAGTAGATTAGTTTGGTACAATATAATCCAATGTGGTTCTCAAGTGATTCAAGCAAGGGAACCACATGCAATGCCCTGCCTAAATAAAAATAATGTGTTTTCTTCTCAAGGGCATCAAGATGTTCTAACACTAACCCTCCTCCTGCATACACTTCCCATATAAATATGCCCTGCTATCATCCGTGGCCAGATGGCCACAGGTTTCTCTAAGTGAGCATCAGAGACCAGATTTTGTTCCCACACACCCTGGATTACAATGACTCCAGGGAAGGCTCTAGTGGAGAGTTTCCAGTCAGGCCAGTTCAGGACTGGCAGCACAACCAGTTTTGTCCAAGGAGAGATTTGGACACCAGGCAGGGAGAAAAAGCAGCAAATATTGTGGCTTAATTTTATGCCCAGTCAGGCCTTCACACCTTCTCACTCAGCTCCATAAATTAGGCTGCCCTTTTCCTAAATATTTGCTTGAAACTGTTCCTGACTTTATCCTGGAAGCTGAAAGATAAACTCTGAGGTTTCTGTATCAGGCAAAGCTGCCTGTGCTGCACCAGCCCAGCTGTCTGAAGGGAGCCTCTCCCTCCCCAGGCAGACTTCTGAAGAGCTGTCTGTCCTTGGAAGCCAGCCTGTGACCCTCTGCACACCTTTGCATTTCCCTGACAGGGCAAGAACCGTGCTGCAGGAACTGCAGGGCTGGGAATGGTGAAACCCCCCTGCAGAGGGGAACGACAGCATGGTGACTTTGTCTCTTCCTTCCTGGCATACGGGTCATCCTCTGGCCGAGGGCTGACCCTGACACCTCAGTTCTCCTCCTGCCCAGACTTTTCACCAAGCCTTCCCCTCACTGAGTGGTTCCCAGAGTGTTTTGTGGGTAAGGGTGGGATTTACTTCACCCAAATGCCTGTGTGGTTCCCCACCTGGAGCACTGTCAGCATCCCTGCTTTTCCCTTGGTACTGTGTCTTTTTCTGTAGCATTTATCTCCCTTGGGAGAACAGCTAGCGTGTGTGATGATCAGACAGTCTGATGAAGGAAAAATTACAGCAGAAAGGGCTTTTTTCATGCCTCTGTGTTCGTTAATAGGCTTTAGCTGCCTGGATGAGCCTCATCTGGGACCCCCCCGATGTCACCCATCAGTCTACAAGCTATACTTAAGCTCTGACACCGCTTCAGCTTTTTCTTCAACTACTCCTGACCGAACTGGTGCACAGGCAGCATCTTCCTGTGCCTGATGGTGGCACAGGCTCACCAGAGCTCTCACCAGCACACTCTTTTCCATGTGGTGAGGTTGCAGCCTGGCTGGTCAAGCTACTGCTGTGGTCACCCTCTGTTCCCAGCTTGGCTTTCCCTTCCTTGGCTTTCCTCTCCTGACAGATTTCATGGGTAGACAAGATGGCAAAGGGAGGATGAAAGGAGAAAAACCTGGCCCTGTGCTCAGGCTGTCACTGGATAAACAGCAAAGGCTGAACCAGGATGTGCTGGTAGTTTGCAGCAGACAAATCCAGACAGTAAAGAAATAAGTCACCTCACAGATGGGGACTACAAGGAACCACATTTTCTCCTGTCCCTTGCACAGCCCATGGGGAAGACAGAGGGGATGAGACCCCACAGCTTGTGTGCTTGGCTGCGAGCAAACGATGAACTTGTGGAGAGCTGCATTTCCAAGGTGCAGCTCAGCTCTGGTGAAAGCCTCTGGCAAACTCCTACTGCTTTCAATAGCACGAATGGAGAAATCCAGAAACACCAGGCTCCCTGTTGATGTAACTTGATGGGTTTGTCAAACACATTTTTGCAATTTTACCATGTTTTTCTGTGATGCAGAATCATGAGCTTTTCCTGAGTTTGAGACAGCTTAAATGCCTTGAACTGCTTAGAATGGAAAGCTGACCTTTTGTGTGCTGGTGCTGTTCCACATCACGTTGAGGCAGGAATGGTGGAGGCAGCACATGCCAAGGTTGGGAAGGGAGCAGTTTGCCATGGTGGGACTGTACTGTGAGTCCTGACTTGGGAAAGTGTGGGACAAGCTGTGCTGGTGGTGCTGCCAGCTGTGGGAGGCTGGGAGCGTGTCTCTGGGGCCAGCACTCCCCCCTCATGGTGGGTTTGCAGGCTGGCGCAGGGAAAGTGTGAGATCCTTAGCTCAACTTGGGGTCAGATCCCTCTTGCAGCGAGTTTCTTGTGCTTTCTCCCCTTTGCATCGTGCAAGGGCTCCCTGGTTACTGCTGTGTTTGAAGGCTTGGTTTAAGAAACTCACTTTCTTTCAGCCAGTGTTCAGAAGAGTCCCTCTTGGAGCAATTTAAACTTTTTTTCCCCTTAAGTGAGGCTTTGGCTGACAGCAGCTGCTCTGCTGTCTGTGATGACAAGTGGAGAGGAGTGTGGAGCCAAACGTGAAGGAGGAGCAGAAGGAACAGTAATGGAGAGCAGCAGCATTGCAGTGGCTTGTAAGCTTTGGCATCAGCCAAACTGGGAATGGGGACATGTGGAAAGCAGGGTCAGGGGAAAGTGAAGAGCAGAGAAGCTGCTGAACAACTCAGTTTTGTATGGCTGCTCAGCACAAGCACCACAGGTGCTGTTGTGAGGATATTTCAAGCTGTTATTAGTCCCTGATCCTTGCAAGTCTGGCTGCAGCAGTGGGAATGGGGTGGGAGCAGGGTTTCTCCAAGTTGTGGGTCATAGATTCTGACTGCTGCCCTCAGAAGTTGGTGGTGCTGGGGTCCCGCATGCCTGTGACTGAGGTCAGAGCCTGGCCAAGCTCCCTTACAGGCCGTAACTAAGACAATCTGTGTTGCACTGCATCCCTCATTCTCACAGATGTGACAAGGACGCAAAGGCTGGGCATGGAACTGGGGTCTCAGCCATGCCTACAGTCCACCTGGAACAGAACAGTGCTCTGCCTTCTTGCCAGGGAACACAGGAGGACTCTGTCAGACACACGTGGGCTCTGTCCTCACCACACCAGCGGACCCTGTGAACTACAAGGCAGGAACTGTTAACTGGGGACAGGCAGTGGCATTTAGGAAGGTGAAATAGCTTTGTCCTGGATACTTCTTTCCCATCACATCCTTCTGGCTGGCCCCAGCCAGAGTCTATCTGTGGCTTTGCTAATGCTCAGTGGAAAAGAGCAGAGGTGGAGGCGTGGGTGCTCCCTGGATGGCAGCACAGGCGTGGGGGGCCGTAGGGACCCACTCTTGCTCATGTCCAGGGCTCATCCTGCCTCTTGGACTCGGAGCAAAGAGCCTCAGACATCAGGTACATTCACAAGTGGGCTTTAATGGCCCTCAGCAGGCAACCCTGGCCCTGCCAGCTTCCCGCAGCACTCTTGGGAAGATCAAAGCTGCCATGTGTGAGTGCCAGCCTGACTGATGGTGACATGGGCAACAAATGCGATTAAGCAGGAGGGATGAGGCTCTGCCCAGGTCTTCCCTGGCAGCAGTGGGACTTTGGAGAACAGCTGGTGTTGACCTGATGTCCTGTCCTAGGTCGGGGAGGAACTGGACCCAGCCCAGTTGCACACAGTGCTATGTGGGAGTAACTCAGCTCCTGGCACTGCAGTTTCCAGCCCTTCTCTCTGCTCTGAGTGCCCAGGGACAGCGTCCCCTCCTGCCCCCAGCCCCTCCCTCCGTGCTGGGGGAGGCACCTTGGCACACACCCTGCTCAGGCCTCTTCACACCCCTCCTCAGGAGCCCCACCGGGGGATGTGGAATTCCCCCGTGGTGATCCTGCTTCTGATGCTGCCTTTGGAACAGCCACTTACCATGAACTAATCGTGCATTATTAGCATCTATTATTCATTCCTATTATGTGTGCGTACATTTGTGGTGCTGAATAATAAGGGAATTATGCCAAACAATTAAATGGCCCTCCACTGAGAAACATCCCAGGGAGAAGTGGGGTATCACAAACAGAGGGGCTTTAGTGAGGGCTGGGAGGGGAGAGGAGGCAACAGACCTTGCAGGAGGAAAGCCAGGGCAGAAGGCAAGAAACTAGAAGGGATGTGTGAATTACAGCTGGTTGAATAGACTATTTTTCATGTGAGTGGCTGTTTCAGAAAGAAATCAGAGGAAATTTGGGTCAACCATTTTGGCAAAACTAAGTCAGGCCTAAGTGGTTCCTTCAACAGGAAGAGAAAAATGTCCTTTATCATCTAGTCTGATTTTTAAAGTTAGGCTAAACAAAATTTGCCTCAGTGTTGAACATTTAAAAAAGGTCATTTCACAATATTTCAGCTTGACGTCAAAACAAATCCTGCCTACTTTTTGGCTGAAGCTGCCTGTGAAATTTGACCCAAACTTGCACACAATTTGGCATATTTGTTTTGATTATTTATGGCACGGTGGGGAGGGGAGAGGAAGGAGATCAAACAGCATGGCTCAGAGATGCAATGTGTGTGTGAAAGACCAGGGCTGCAGCAAAGCTGGAGAGGGGAAGCTCAGGTTTTCAGAATCCATCTCAATTGACAGAGATAATTACAGGTGCCATGTTCCAAATTTCTTCTTCTGAGGACTCTCTTCTTTAATAAACTCATTCTAACAAATTGATCACAGCCTCTCTGGTACTCAGCACATATCAAAGCCATTTTTAAGATTGAAGAGAACACTTTGGGTGAAAAATAGGAACCAGTGCCAGACTTTGTAGAGATGTAAATCTACCTCAGCTGCAATACAATTGAATTAACTTGCTGTCTTCACATGCCCACTAGTTAATACGCTCATGGATGTCTGCTCCTGAGCTTTGGTCAGAAACCACAGTCCAAAGGGACCCCTGGAACTTGCCCATGGCGCTCTCTGGAGGTTGCACCCCAAATGGGAAGACCAGATGAGTATCACACTGCAGCCTCCCAAAGCAGCTTGGCCACCTCTGTTTTGGGCTGCCTTCATAGAATCAGACAGAAAGGTTTGGGTTGGAAGGGACCTCTTTCCACCCCCTGCCCTGGGCAGGGAGACCTCCCACTATCCCAGGTTGCTCCAAGCCCCGTCCAACCTGGCCTTGGACACTTCCAGGGATGGGGCAGCCACAGCTTCTCTGGGCACCCTGTGCCAGGGCCTCCCCACCCTTGCCCAGCAGGACAAATGCATCCATATAAATATAAACAATATAAACAATATAAATTACATAACTATAAATACATTTATAAATTCTGGAGGAGTTTGAGCAGATTGCTTGCCTGGGTCTAGATGACTTCTCTTGGTCCTTTCTAGTCCTATTTTCTATATTCTCAGAGAAGTGTTTGTACCAGCATAATTCTAGTGAAATAACTAGACAAAGAGGAACAGTTTCACAGGAGCATCCAACATGCTAAAGACCTTCTTTTCTAAACCAGTATAATTAAACCAAACCCAAAAAGAAAATCAACATTTGCTTTAAATGAAGGCTTTTAAGTGCATTTCATTAGACACAGGCAAATGCCACGAGGATGGCCTAATTTCCTTTTTTGAATTAGTCTGAGCCCATGAGGAAAACATCATAATTAACTCCAAAATAAACACTCCTTAACCCAAACTGAGAGCACCTATTGTTCATTGAATAAGCTCCCAGTTCAGGTAACTGGTGCAGCCCTGTGGAGGTGGTTTGCTCTCCACAGTGACCCCTTCAGCTCTTTCATCTGGACCAAGATGTTTCCACAATCCAGGTCATCAGCTGTTTACAGGAGGCAGAAATACAGGGACAGGGCTTACCCTGGCCTGTCCTGCTGGTGTCCAGTTTGAACAGTCTACGGGGGCTTCACCTTCTGCTCTGTAAGTGAAGCAGGGGGTGAGAAAATGGTTTGCTTTCCTCCAGGAGGCTGGAAGGGAGCAGCTGAGGTTTGCATTAAAAGTAACACATCTCAAGGGGGAGAGAGATGTCCAAGGCTCAGAACGGCACATTTGTTTGCTGCAACTCCAGCTGAGAATTGTCACAGCCACTTCCTGTGGGGAGTTAGAAGTCACTGCTCCCCAAGATGCAGGAGGTTTTTTGCAGCTGCTGAAATCCCCAGAGATCCCAACCTTTCCCTTCCTGTCCCTCGAGCTCTCCCAAACTGGCATCTCTCACACACCTTTTCCAGCCAGGAAAGGCTTCCTCTGCACAGGAAAGTTGCATCAGTTTCACGTAAGAAGGAGTTGCAGCCAAGACAGACACCTGCACAAACCCTCCTCTTGGCACCACTGTGCAAACCTGCAGAACCCAGAGCACCTCGTCCTGCTCTGAGCGACAGCGCTGGCAGTGCCGGGGCCCCACAGCCGGCCCCAGCACAGGGGGTGGCTGCTCTGGATCTCTCCTCGGCACTCCCGCCTCCCTGGGTCAGCAAGGCACAAGTATGGACTGAATCACGGCAAGCACTGCAGGAGCTTTCCCTGGAGTGCCCGGCGGGGTGATGCTGCTGGCCTTGGGAGGGGCCCAGCCCGCGGATCCAGCCTGTCCAGATCCCTCTGCAGAACCTTCCTGCCCTCCAGCCAACAGTGGCTTATCAGAAAGGAGCTTCTTGGGGCATCCCACTGTGAGATCAAGCCTTTGTGGGAACAGCAGCAGGATTTCTCAGGGCTGAGAATGCAGAACTGAGCTCCTGGCAGACTGCTCGTGCCCAAAGGGACTTTGCACAGAGCTGGGTGGGTGGCTGGCAGCCTGGGAAAGGAGCCATTCAAAAGCAGAGGGAAATATTTTTTCCAGTTCAGGTGTGGTTTCAATCTTTCATGTGCATTTTTTCAGCCTAAAAGAGGGTGAACACTTCAAATGGAAAAATAAGTCCTGAAATGGACCAAATAATAACAGGCCACATTGTCCTGCTAATTTTTGTGTTTCATTTCACTGTTGATCATATAAATGCCATGTATTTTGAGCTATGAGTGGACACAACTTTATGGAAAAAGGATTGATCAGGATTGACTGACTGCTGCCAGCCCCACCCTGGCCCCCAGACCCCTTCATTCCCCATCCCTGGGCTGACCGGGGAGGAAACTCCTTGAGAGGTGCCCAGCTCATGCCTCTGCTGAAGGCGAGCAGGCAGGACACCCAGCTGTGCCATCTCCCCTCCAACCTTGCTTTCCATTTTTGGCTGGCGGTGGGGGCCAGGGGGAGCTTCATTTTGCTGCTGTAAACACGTGCAGGCTCACGTGCACTGAGAACATTGCTGTGGTCACTGAAAGCAACCCCGGCACGGACCAACATCGTGCAGAGGGACACGGGCAGAGCTGGCAGCCCTCCAGGGAGTCCTTGGCTTTCCTGAAGTGGGCACCACTGGCCTGTTTGGATCGAGGTGAAGACACTCTTCACACCAGCCCCCAGGTAAGGAGTCCAGCCACGCTCTGGGGACAAGGGGAAGATCAAACCCTGTGCCCCTGAAACATAAATAATCAGTGCAAGACCCCCAGCTGGAAGAAGAGCACATTATCGCTCTCCACAGCCCCCCGAAGGAGGTTGTAGTGAGGTGGGTGTCTGTCTCTTCTCCCAGGCGACAAACGACAGGACAAGAGAAAACGGCCTCGAGTTGTGCCAGGGCAGGTTTAGATTGGATGTTAGGGAAAATTTGTTAACTGAAAGGGTTGTAAAGCACTGGAACAGGCTGCCCAGGGCAGCGGTGGAGTCACCATCCTTGGAAGTGTGGATGTGGCAGTTGAGGACATGGTTTAGTTATGGTGGTGGTGCTGGGTTGACAGCTGACAGCAAGAAAGGTCAAATCTGTTACATCAACTTCTATTTTGGCCAGAAAAGTATTTGCTTTTAGCATTAAAATAAAGCTTCTCCTGGGGTTACTATTTTTGTGGAATTTATGGGTAAAGCAGACCACCGCTGTCTCGCTTTTCAGGAATAGTTTTGGATTTGCTGAGGTTCCTGGGGTGTCTAAAGCTAAAAATATTATTTGAGTTTTTGTTGTTACTGCTTCCACAAATAAACCAAACCCAAATCCCCAAACAGAATCTCATTAGGGGTTGTTTAAAGGTCAGTTCAAAGAGTCCTTGCAAGGTGGATGAATAAGTTTGTGTTAAGGAAACCTGGCCTGGAGCTTGGCATGGGTTTGGAGAGGTACAAGTTCCCCTCCTCTCTGCCAGAACACTCCCTTGCCCACCAGAGCAGAGAGCGCTGGGGCAGCAGTGAGAGAAAATAACAAAACAACTGAAGAATCCCAGTGCCCCACAGAGCCCAAAGCTGCTGGGGTGCCTGTCAGCAGCATTTGGGAGCAGGATGAGCACACGGAGAGGGAGCTGGGGGCAGGGAGGGAGGAGAGGAAACGGTGCAGATGAGCTGCAGAAACCGTGGTGGGACATCACGAGTTCCCCCGAACAATCTGCTACGTGCAGGGAGGCTCACTCTGATGAATTCTGAGCACCGCATTTACATCTTTGAAGCCAGCATCGTAAAGGAAAAGGTTAGACTATTTTCTGTTTGTTTGTTCATTCTCTTCAGTGGCAGCTCGGATTAGAGCTGACACCAGAAGGATAAGCACTGAATCCTGGGCTAAATATTTCATTTCCACAGATGCTGACATCAATTTGGTTACAAAGAAACTCTTTTGCTTTTCTTTTTTTTTTGTTAGTTTTGTTTTGTGTTGCTTGCAGGCTTTCATTTAGGGCTATTTGTTTATTTTTTTTACACAACCTTCTGCTAAATTTTGAGGCGGACAAGGGAAAAGATAACTGAGCTCAAAATAATCAACTTGGAGCTGGAATGAGGTAAGTTACAAGAAATAAAAAGCTGAAGAAGTAAAGCCTCTGCCTTTATTACAATTTTCAGGTGCTTCATGCAAAGATCAGGGAGTGCTTTGCCCTAACTCATGGCAGGGAACAGATTTTTCTCGAGTAGCACCAGAGACGGGGTTCAAATTTGGGCAGAAGGGGCTGCACACTGGGTCATGGTCAGTCTTTCAGCCTGCTGTTCCCTGCTCCATGTCAGGCATCCCTGACATCAGAGAGCCCACCTGGGACACGCTTGGCTTCAACAGTCCCAAAGGTGCTCCTCTGTGGCACTGCACCTCGGACACAGGTGGGACAACCAGCAAAGGGCAGCTAAAGAAAGAAACGATGCTCAGGAGCCACAGCTTCCCTTTCTTATATTTCAGAGAATCACTAGAAAACTTCACAGGGGAAATTATATTTATGCTTCAATGCAGCGAGCAAAAGCATCTCATTTCCCTGCTCTGCCATTCAGGCTAAATCCGTCTCTCCCTGACAGTGGTCCATTTGGAATTCATCCACTGAACTCATTCTGGATTTCCGCCGTGGCATCTGGGAGTGGAGCATGGAACCTTATTTATTTATTAAGGCTTTATGGGTTTCAAGATTTGCTCCTGCAGGAGGAAACTTCCTGCCCGTCGCTTACGCCGGGCTGGGGAGCACTCGCTGCTCCGTCCAGGGCTGCAGCCTCCCGAGCGCTGCCATCCTCCCGTGCCACTGCCAGCTTCCAGAGACCTTCCCAGGGCCTTTCCTGCCTGAGCAGCCTTTGACGTCGGCGCTGCTGCCGCGGCAAGGGAGACACGGGTGGATTAAAATAGCACAGCTATTATCAGCTCCGCTCGGAATTCTGGTTCCATTTAAATGCGTTTGTCAGGAGAGGAAGAAAAGGGGCTTTTTTCTTTGAGTGGCTGCTCTACCTCCCGGCTCCAGAAGCATCTCGGTGCCAGGAATAACAGAGTCCAAGGGCTCGCAACAGAGGCACTGTTTGGCTCCCGGGGATGCTCCCAAATTCTTTCCAAACACAACCAAGTGCTGGTGACTCAAATCGAAGGTTTCACTGGATGGCAGTGAGATCCAAGAGGCCAACCTCATCCTTCTGCTCCAATTAATTTTGGGGTGAGGAGCCAGCCCACACAAGTCTCATTGGCCTGCTGTGGTCAGAAAACACTCTCTGAGTCAGGAACTGGAATTCCAGTTTTACCTTCTTTTTGTAGTAATTGGCTCATTCTCTCTTCTCCTCTCTTCACTTCGGAAAACAACCATAAATGGCACTTCCTGCTTTGCAAAAGGTGTCATGTCTGAGTGCAATTTCCCCTGCATTTGTGCAAGCTGGGATCTTATCAGATTGGCCTTTAGGAGCTGGCACATCAGGTTTTCCTTACAAGCACATTTAGGTGCTCCAGAGCTCTGGCTTATGCAGGAGAACATCCCAGTTGTACATTGCTCTGGACCATGAGAGTGACCCCTGTGTCTCCTCCTCATCCCAGCTCTGCCCTCCTGCCTTCCCACATTACACACACGCAGTTCCCACAGAACCCAGCGGGATCCCAGGACTGGTTACCTGCTCTCCCTGTGGTTCCTGGAAAGTTCCTTTGCCACCCAAGGCTGCTCTCAAACAGGTGACCTGGTAATCCTGATCACACATCCTTCTGTGCTTCCATTTAGGTGTTTGAAGTGGGGAAAAAAAAAAATCTAGGGCTTTTAGGCAAGGATAGTTTGCTTCTCTCTGCCTCTGAATTCTTCTTCAGGTTGGAAACCCTCGTGCCCTTTAGTTTAGAGTTTGCCTCAGCAACACCTCATTTTACAGCACTTTGAATTGAGATGTTAAAATAAATTCCTTCCTGTAGCCCAGCACATTTCCCGTTCAGTATCTCCCTCCTGCTTTGGGGACTACAGGAAGATGAGAGCTGTGTGTATGGTAATCTCTCCCCCTCACCACACTGAATGTGGTTTCTTGCTCCAGTTCTTCCCACTTGCTCTGCCTGGATGTTTGGCAGCAACACCCCAAACACATCTGCACCCCAAAGGGAGCCAGTCCAGGGAGCCCCCACTCCCCAGTGGGGATATGGATGCTGCTCACAACTGCTCCATGCCTGTTTGACTGTTCTCAGGAGGATCTGGGGACCACCAGCCAGCTCTGCAGCTCAGGTCACACTTCAGAGCAGGAGGAAGCTCAGGAGGCGGCTTGTGGGCTTCTCAATAAGGGCAACCTGCTTCAAGGATTTGGATCTCAAACTCTGGCTCGTGTTTCAAGCCAAATTCCCAGCTCTTTGGAAAGCTTATGTAGCAAAAGAAACCTCTGGCCTCACCCAGCCTGCCCCCACGCCTGGATTAGGATGTGCTGAGTAGCAGCAGCCAGGGAGAAGCCAGGACTGGATCCAATGTCACACTGCTCCCTGAGGGCTCAGGTACCACGAGGGATGGAGGACACTTCCAGGTCTGAAACTGGCTACCAGCCCTCACTGTGGACGTGGCAGAGCCAGTTTCTGCAGCAGGATTTTGTCCATCCTCCCCACCAACAGGAAGAGACCTGCTGCTGGTCCTGCCCTCCTGCTGGAGCGGCAAGGCCCCTTCCTCGGGTACCTCAGACCCCAGGGCGACAGCTGCCAACAGCAAAAAAGTACAGCACCCACCATCCTGCTTCCTGGACATGAAAGTACTTGTTCCCCACCATCCCCAGGCAAGGAAGATAACAGGGATATGATGGTGTCACTCAGAGGCAACTGCTCCCCTCTTTGGAATGAGGGCAGCCAGCACTGCCCCCAGCTCACGTGGGCAGGACAGGGCTGTGCTGACAGACAGAAACCCAGCCAAGGAGGAGCAGTGGGCAGGGACACACCTGGACCTGGTTCTGGGCACGGTCCTTGTGGCTCATCCAGGCCCCGCTCTCCCGGGGAGCCTCACACACGCAGCCATCCCCTGCCACAGCTCACGCCTGGCTCAGGATTTGGGGTGATGGGCTCCTGCATCCCGTGTGTGAGGGGAGCTCTGCCTATGGAGGAACTGGGAGAAACATGGGCAATGGATGAGGACAAACCATCACAGACAACAGGCAGTGAACTCACATCACCTCTGCTCCAACACCTACAGGCTTCCTCAATTTCCCCCGTCTATCCTCTCCCTCTCCAACTCCACTTCCCTGTGCCCCCCACTAGGATCAGAAGATATTTTCCTTCCTCTCTCCCCTCTTTCTGGTGGTAAATCTTGCTGAATTCGTGAAAAAAAAAAAAGTTTACCACATTTCACACACAGCTGCCCATCTCTGGGGACCACTGGAGCGAGAGCAGGAGCTGCATCACGGGGGGTGCTCTGTGGCAGAGCCCTGGGACCCCTCCTCCCCTTCCCCGGGCCTGGGGCTGCTCTGCTGCTGTGCCTGGCTGGCCATGAGGAGGGTTTTTAGGGACAGAGGACTCCTGCTGGCCTGGCCATGGCGGGGACAGCTCACCCTTCACTTGCTCTCCTCAGTGTGTCTCTGAGCAGGGGTTCAGCTCCTCTCAGCCCTTCCAGAGCCACCCCTGGCCTCCAGATGGAGACGGACATTTCCCTGCCATCCACCCCAGCCCTGCAGCACACTGGCAGCCTGTTCTGGAGAGGGGGATTCAAGATGGGGAGCCTGAGTTTTTATTTCATTTTTTAAGTGCTGCAGCTGCTTCCTGGTAAGGAGATTGGGAGTGTCTGCCCTCCTCCAGAGCCTGCCATGGAGTTTGTAGACATTTCTCTGAGAAGGGGCTTTCCAGGTCCATTTTCCTCCTGTGACTCACTGCATTCATGGCTCTCCCTTGACCGGTCCTCCCTGTGCTCTGCAAACCCCTCTGATGGGATTATCCAGGCTTTTGCCAGCTCTGCTCCCTGCTGGCACCACCTGGTTGGATTCCAGCTGTGCTCTGGGCCTCAGCTCTCCATCAAAAAGGAAGGGGTAACACATCACCTTTTCCACAGCCTGAGATAGGCACAAGCATCAGGAGCATTCAGCTGCTCAACAGCCGAATTCAGCAGATGGAAGTGATTTTGCCCAGCTCCCCACCACTGCTGACCACAGCTCTCTGTGAAGCAGAGCTGACACAGTAAATTTTGGGTGGGAACAGCAGCATTTGCTCATAGTGGCAGTTGATGCTATTCTTTTTGTGATGCCGGAGACTCACTGCCCCTGAATCCTGAGCCCACCTCGGAGCTGCTCCCTGCTGGGGGCTGAAGTGTGACCCAAAGCAGAGCTGGCACCAGGAGCAGGAATACTCTGGCTGGACTTGCAGCCTGGCCCCACACCACGCTCAGGAGTCTTCCCCAGACACCACGTGTGCACAAAGAAGTCTCCCCTCTGTGCTGTTTTGCATGTCAGAGGCCTTGGATTGTTCCTTTTCTCTGTTCACTCAAGTCATCCACGTGGGATGTCCCCCTCCCAGGCACAAGGAGCACCTTGGGTGTGCTGATTGCTGCCCACATGAGCCCCAGGACTGCAAACCACGGGCTGCCAGTGGCCCGAGAGGGCGTGTGATAAGGCTCTGTGACAGCTCCTCAGCTGCCCTCTCCCAAAACCAGGCCTCGCCCTGGAAAAGCACCCACTGGTGAAGGAAAGGGCCGTTCTGAGCAGCAGTTCTTTCACCTCACACTAGCTGCACAAACATGCAAACTCCTGACCAACCATCTCATTCAATTAAACCCTAGAGCTATTGGACAAGAGCTTAAAAAGTAACCAGGGGAGAGAAAAACAGGATTATCATATCCCAAAGGTTTGTTCCCTATCCAGGAAAGACCCCTGCTTCTCTCCCTCTCCAGTTTTGGAGAAATTGCCCACACAGGTTTTATTTGGTGTTTTCCACCTCTCCCTCGTTTCAGATCCCTGGGATTGCCACACCTTCTGCACTGCAAAAAAAGCCATAAAAGAAATTAGAAGAGAAAGGGAAAAGACAGCCCACTGATCCCCCAATTAGCACAGAGCACTTCAGCAGTCAGAACTTTGCATTTTAATTGTAATCAGTCCAAACACAAAAAGCTGAAGTGACAAACCCCACAGCTAATTCCAGCTGATTAAATAACTCCCCATCCCAAGGCCTGTGTGTGTTTCTGGTTTAATTCCTTGGCCTCTGGACACAGCCCCACTGTTAAAGGCAGTGCTTTAATTTCACTCTCTCTGCCCAAATCAGTTTGCTTCACTGAATCCTATTCCAGAGCCATGTCTGCACACCTGAGCTCTTTCCCCTGGTCTGGACCTCGTCCTTCGGGGTCTGTGGTGCCAGGGGCATCTCCAGCAGCAAAAGCTGGTGGTGTGGAGTGAGGAGCAGGTGAAAACAAGGTAAGAGCCAACAGAGAGTTCACAACATCCCAGAGTAACTCAGGAGGGAAGGGAGCTCTCTGCAGGGCTCTGGTCTAACCTTCAACCAAAGCAGGACTACCTTTGAAGTTAACTTAGGTTTTTAGGTCTGTTCAGTCAAATAATAAGGATTTCCAAGTAGAGAGATCCCATAGCCCACCTGGGCCTGTGATTTGATGGCTAACTGCCTTCACTAAGGAATGTTTTTCCTTCTATCTAATAGAATTTCTTCTGTTGCAATTCTGCCTCCCATCCTCTTACTGTGAAAGTTAATTAGGACCAAATTAAAGGAGAAAGGGAGTGCACGGACCCAAGAAGAGCTCTCAGTCCTCAGTGAAAAGCAGCACACACTGCAGAGCCTCCGCCTCGAGCACAACAGACCCAACCCAGGCCACAGATCCAGAGTTCCTGGGGGCTGAGCTCCAGGTCCAGACGTGTGCAGCTACATACACCAAGAGAGAAGGTTCTCAAGAAGCAGCTTCTCCACGCTGTCCCCAAAAGGGGCTTCTCTTTCCAGTGTGGGCACAGTGTTGGACCTTCTGAGATGGTCAAGCCACTCTTCCCACCCCCTACATAACACAGTGCCACCTTTAAACCCCTGTAAACACAGGGACTCTTCCCCTAGATGAGATGGCTCAGAGTTTCGTCCCACCTGGCCTTCAGCACTTCCAGGGATGTGGCATCCACAACTTCCCTGGACAACAAGATGCCAGGGGACATCATGTGTAAGAGCAGGATTGAGGTGTGGAGCTTTAATTGTGAGACTGGCAGTTCTTTCTGAAGGTCCTGACTGAGAAAGTTGGGACAGACACTGGGAAGAAAAATTGCTGTGAAAACTGTGTGAGGCTAGTACAGAGCCCTGTAACACATTTATTAAGTGAAACAGCAGAGAAGCAGGCAGGAGGTGTAAGTCTAACATGACATTACACAGGAAACTCGTCCAGAAGTGGAATCTGAGGGGCAGAATGCCTGGGACCCCACTGCTTCCTGACAAAATGCTGCTTTGGGGTAATAATGACCCTACACAGGAGGAGCTGTTGTTGAAGGACCCAGATCAAAGAGGGTTTGCATGACCTCTCTGGTCCCCATTGTCCCTGTTGCTTCTGCACAGGAGCTGGAATGAAATGTCAAGTTGGTCTTCAGAGCTTAGAAGCAATGAGGTGCTGTGATGTTGTTGTAGCGAGCTCACACAAGGATTTTCTTTGCTTATTGTTGCTTTGTAAATTAGTTCTTTTAATCAAAGTGTTCCTTACCAAAGAACAACTCTCAGAAGCAAAAGCACAAGTAGATGTGAGGGCTCTGCTCTCCTCAAGCACACATCCCTCCCTGGAGCTGCAGCTGAGGGAGCCGCAGGTTCCTGGTGCTTGCTCCTGAGTAGGACAAGGGATGCTCAATGTCACCTCGAGCCTGCAATTTCCCATCCTGCAGGTGCTCCACCACTTCAGGAACAGGCCTGGCATAGCCAAACCTGCACTTCAAACACGTCCCCTCTCTGTGGAAGGGACAGCTCCAGCTCTTTTTGTTTGGTACAAGGTGTTCAGGAATATCAAAGCCCCAAACTGTGGGCAACGCTGAACTTCCATTTCCTCCTGTAAGGAGGGCTGTGCTCACGCAAACACACTATTTTTTGTTCGTCAAAGTGAAGAAGCAACTCTCACAGAAGGGTGGGAGATGAAGAGTGTATGGCTTTACACTGAATCAGATATTTCATGCAGAAGGCTTAATTCTTTTTTTAGACCCATAGGACGAAAAGAAATGAGGAAACTAAGCAGTCTCATAGAACCGGGGCAGGAGGAAAAATCCTGATCCCAACATAGGCTCTGCAGTTAGTCAGGATGTGGGCAGACCCACCTGTGAGCAGCAGGTCCCACATCTCTGGGGGGGGCAGGGCACACCAGGCTGCTCCACCCGTCCCATTTTGATGGCTTTCCAGTTACCATGAGTGACAGAATGTTCCCTGTCACAGGAGGCAGGGGCAGCATCGCCAGGGGATGTTCTCCAGCAGCGGGGACAGAGGGAGTTTGACCTTGTGCCTAGGAAAGGATTGGGAAATGGTAGAAAGCAGACTGGCTCAATGCCCCCTCTGCTATTCCACTGGCTGCCTTTCAGGCCTTTTTGGCTGTGTTCAGGGAAATTCCTCACCTGCGGGAATATCATGAGATAGCCCCGTGCACACAGAAAAGATCCTGACCAAAGGAACTTGCTGATCAAGGAGGAAAGGAAAGCACCTGCTTATCTCTCCCCTTCCCCCTGCTAAGCTCAGTGAGGGACCGAGATGCTCAGGAAAAGGCCACATTTGCTGCTCAGATGTCTCACTGCCCAGACCAGCTGGCACCAGACCAGCACTGCAGTCGTGCAGACTTGCACCACGCACGGGACAATGCCACCACACCAGGGGACAGCTCCTCGAGCCTCTCTGCCAAGGTCCCCAGAAAGAGCAATAATCTACAAAGAGCTGAGGAACAACCCAGACTCTCGGCAGTATTGGTCCCTCAGCTCCTGGTCAGGCAGGAGGACAGGAGTCCCCATCGAGCACAGCTGGGGTGAGGAAATCAGGCATCCTTTGGCCATTGGAAGGAGCCCACTCTCTCTGCTCCAGTCTCTCTCAGTCACCTTCCTTCCCTCTTGTTCTGTATTTACAGCAATAAATCATTTCATTAATCAGCCTGTAAGGGGAACTAGAAACTCCGTGTAGGCAGTGGATTTCTAGGGGCAGAAACCCAAATCAATTACTGGAGCTCACCACTCATTCATCTGCATTAGGAAATGCCTCTGCCTGCCATTCTGGCCCTGACCCCCCAGCTGCAGTGCCTGCAGGAGTCATGCTTGGCCTTTAACAAAGTCCCAGTTTCTACCACCTCACGAGCAAGAAGACATCAGAGCTCAGCAGTTTCAACACTGCCTGTGCAAACCTGGCCTCTGGAGTCCTGGGTGCCACGGAGCACCTTTGCCTCACCCGAGGAACACAGCCATGAGCTCAGGGCTGAGCCCCTGCAGCTGAGATGGGGAGCAGTGGGGCTGAGCTCACAAAAACCTTTCCCACCCCAGAGACACAAAAGAGAGCAAAGACAAATCTCCATGGGCAAACTTGGGGGGGGTGTGTGTGAGTCCACCATTGTACTGGAAATATTGACAGCACATTAAACAAAGGTATTCAACCTGCCAAGGACTCTGGCTCCTGTGACCTGGTTGGCTGTCCTGATACCAAGTTCTTTCAGTTCCAGTCTTACTTCTTATTTCTTTTTTTTTTCTAAGTCTAGCTGATGACTGTGCATGTCCTTCTTCATTTCGTCCATACTCTCAGGAACCTTTTTCCTCTCTCCTTTCCATTTCTGCTCTGAATTTTACCTCTGTACCATGCATCCAGTCTTCTCTGTTTGCCTTCTGGCTGAACCACTCAGCCAGCTGAGGTTTCCCCCTCCTAAGACTCTCCCATCCTCCTGGAAAGCCTACAGAAGTGCTGAGGCTGCAAGCTCTGTTCCTCCCAGGAAGAGGCCTGGAGCAGGTGGGGTTGCTGTCCTGGGACTGTGGGCTTCTCTCAGGTTAATTTGTGAAATTACCTTCAGACTCAGCAGCTGCTCTGGCTGTTCGTACTTCAAGGGAGAAGGAAAGTGCTGATGGTAACAGCTGCCTCTATGATTTATAAGCCATGCAAGAACATCTAGTTAGCTCTGGAGAGAGCTGCATATGGCAGGGGATTTTCTTGTGAATGACCTTCTTTAAGAAAAGGTACTAGGCACATGGTTGAGGGGAAATTGCAAAAAGACTCCCTCAGTGGTGAGAATTTCATCTTCCTTTTGCCTGTCTACACACCAGTCCCCTCCCTGCCACAAGGAACGGTGATGAAGTGCTGATCTGGAGACACTTTCAGGGAATGGATCCTCTTCTGTAAGGCACTCTCCACTCATCTCTAAGGTCTGTGAAGATGCTTTTCACCATCCCAGCACCTCAACAGGACTTTGGGAACTTTGCACAGTGGACAATGAGTGTGCAAATACGCAGGGTGCTGAGATGGTGGTGAAACATCCTCTTCTGTTTTATCATAGAATCCTACAATGGTTAAGGTGGGAAGTGACCTCAAATAACACCCATCCCACCCCCTGCCATGGGCAGGGACACCTCCCACAATCCCAGGTTGCCCCAAGCCCCATCCAACCTGGCCTTGGACACTTCCAGGGATGGGGCAGCCACAGCTTCTCTGGGCAACCTGTGCCAGGGCCTCCCCACCCTCACAGGAAACAATTTCTTAAAGTTTAAGGCCATTATCCTTCCTGACACCCTCCTGTGGACACCCTTCTGATACAATTAGGGTGAGTTAAGGTGCACAATCTCTTCTGCCAATACAGCATTCATATTTTCATATAGGTTTTGGGAGTTTCTCCCTTAATTTGCACAGCAGATACCTGATCCTTCCTCCAAGGATTCCAATGCTTCCCAGACCTGAGCTCTACATGTCTGTTTTTTCTTGTTTATGCCATTCCTGGGTGGTCACTCTTGCTCTGCTGATGCACATCCTGGGGCATTCACGTGCTCCAGGAGTGTGAATCATCATCACTGTTTCATAACGTGAAGCCAGGTGGAAACTTTATCCAACAAAAACCTAAAAATGAGCAGTCACGTACTTCTGTGCCATCCTTGCTTAGACTGCATTAATTACGCTTTTCTCTTGGTCCAGCAAAGCTGATCAGAAACACTGTTGTGAGAGAGTCCAAGAGGAGAAAATGATATTCTCCTGTGGGGATTTGGGGGTGGACACGGGTTTATATTGCAGGGAAAGGGACCTCAGGAGATTTTGGACTGGGTACAGAAATACTGTTAGGCACAAATATTCAATAATCATGAGTTGTTTGCCTTTCTGCTTCTCCAAAATCTTGTTTTTGACTTGAAACCTATTACCTCAGTAATAATCATTTAATGACAGATTCCTTTAATTTATCTTCTGGTAACAGGCTCTAGCAGTCACATTTATGAGAGTTTGTCTCCATGACAGAAACTTACATTTTGTTTTTAAATGCAAACACAGCCCTGGATATATTCCCATGAATCTAAGAACATGTTGTTGTTTGGTTTTTTTTTTTTGAAGTAGGACTTAGAACTAGGCTCATGATTAATTCACCAAATTAAATTAAACCAGTTGGCAACTCTGATTTAAAGTTGGCTCATTTTCACCCATCTGACTTCAAAATGGCAGAATGGATTTTGCTCAAAGTTTAGAATAAAAAAAAAAAGACTGAAAAAAAGAACTTGCCTTGGGGAAAGGAACAACAACAAAAGGAATAAAAATATGAACCAACAATAGTATTTGTGTATCCTCCTTGGTCATCAGTGCTAAGCAGAAGAACCGCCTTTCCAGCAGGTGCACAGCAGGTGAGGACGTCTCTGTCAGCCAGCAGTGCTGTCCAGGTGCAGAACTGAAATGCCACAGCAGTTCCTGCTCCAGCAGGAGCGTGGCTGCTGCTGCTCAGCACAGTGCTGCCTTCCTGCCCTGTCCCAAAAAGGAGCTCCCCCTGTGCCTGCAGCACACCCTCTCACTCGGTGTTTTACCAGGGCCAGCAGCAGCTCCCGCTGCGATGCTCGCAGCCCCCCGGGGAGGATGCATCTCCCCATGGCAACAGGGAGCTGAATCCAGCTGAAAATGTACTCATCATTCATCAGCAAACCCACAGAGTGAGAGAATGCACAGCGTGAGGGTGTGGGTGGGTGAGGACGGATCTGCCCCGTGGGATCGGGGACGTGGCGCATGGGCCCTCTCCAAGCAGTGCCGCTGTCAGCTCTGTATCACACCACCACAATGCTGGATTTTTCTGCATGGAGAGAGCTCTTCCCTCAGGGCTTGTGCAGGATTTTAGACGTGCTGGATGGAGAAGCGTCTCCTGTCTGCCTTGCCTGCTGGTCCTGCTCCTTATTTCAGTGACTTACACTCCCTAGTTGGTCTCGCGTGTTTACCTGACAGCACGCTCACCTCAGAGCGCTGTGAGTGCTGAGGATGAGCTCTGCTGCTGTCACACCAGGGCAAAGGGGTGGCTGTGTCCTCTGCTGCAGGACACAGACTGAAGCCAGACCCTCCCCTGACACACTCTAATGATCTTTAGGGAGCTCTTCTGAATCCTGGTCTAGGACCTGCCCTGTAAATACACAACAAAAATGAGTGATATTTCACATATGGGCTACAGAGGTGAAGTTTTGATCCTAAAGCTGAGATGATCATACAAAACCGCTGCCCATAACAGCTTACATAAATCACATTTTTAACCAAGATCTTCTCTGGAGACTATTTTTTCCAGCTACAGACCTTGCTATTGTAACTTGTGCCATCATCATGAGGCCAGACTCCTTCACTGTGCTTAGGAAGGTGTCAAGACTTAAGCGATCCCACTTCCCAAGGCTGGTGCAGACCCTGGCATGATGCTTGGCAGCAATATCTGCTGTTGGGTTGTTTGACCCTGAGCACATCAACTTGCCAGTGGTTTGTAAGAAGCAGGTTTTAGAGTTTGGGGTTTTTTTGGCCAAGTAGCCCCTGTTTTGGAGGTAATAGGTCTTGAGTTTGATGGAGAAGGAGCCTTCCTCCCTTCAGCAGACACCCCCTGGGATGCTGAGGTGTTTGGAGCAGCCTGCCCAAACAGACCCGGGAGTCACGGAAAAGCCCTGTCTTCCCACACAGCCTTTTGGTGTGAGAAACAGAACATCAGAGCTGCCTTTTGGAAGGGAATGTGGGCTCTCTCCAGGCTGTTCGTGACTGCACAGCTCTGTTTGGGGTAAAAAAGCCACGAGTGGGATTCCAGGTTAAATGCTCTGGCTGATCCCGCGCTCCCCGCGGGCTGGCAGGAGCACAGGGAACAGTGAATATTAAATCACAGACACAGTGCCCAGTGTGGACACAGCTGCTCCAGCACCACCCTCCTTCGGAGAGCTCTGCTGTCTGGGGACAGCTGCACGCTCCAAGCAGCCAGCCCAGGATGCTGAGGCTCCCCAAACCAGGGGCTGGTGCTGCAGCTGGGTCGAGCTGGCCCCTTCTGCTCTCCAGACTGGCAGTGGCTTACGAGGGCTTTGCAGCACAGAGCCTGGTAGATGAGACTTCACAAGACAAATGGCTGGATAATGTTTGTTTTTAATTTGTTCTTCCCTTCAAAAATCTGCATTTTGTCAAAAAACTGTAAAAAAAAAAAAAAAAGTGAAGTCATGATGATTCAAATGAAATGCTCTTCAGCTGCATTGAAATAACATACTTTAAGTTTTAGTATAAATTTTGCTCTCAATTTTTTCTAAATTTCCTTCCTTCTGCCTTTGCCTGCCTGAAATTAGACAATGAAAATTGTGTTGCTACAGATAAAAACATAATTTATTCTTGAAGACAAAATGCTCTGAAGACATATCAACAAAAAATGAAATCTTTTTGACATGGAAGATTTCACATGCATTAAAGGTATTTGTTTGAAATATCCAAATAACTTTTTTTTCTTTTTAGAATACTCTCTCCCATGTTGAAGAGGCTTTCTATTTGCTTTAATGCATGATAGTTGGCAGAGCAATGCACCAAACTCTGCCCTGTTGCTGCCTTCCAGACTTTTGGAAGTTGATCTGCAGTGGCATTTCCTGTAAATAATTAGGAGGGAGTGTATTGATATTCTTCCAGGCTGTTATACAAAGTGATCTTGAGGATTTCTTCTTTCCAGCCTCAAGAGAATTTTCAGTATAAACCAATCTGAATATGCTTTAATGTTTTTACAAACTTTTCATATCACTTTGGATATTACTTAAATGCCCAAACCATTGAAAAGTCAGAGGTGTTTGGATGGTTTCATCACTTAAGGACTTGTGGAAATGTGGAGCTCTATCATTATTTGAATAGTCAATAAGTTTACTAGCACCATTAATGATAATTAATATTTGCCTTTTACTGTTTCTGTTTGGGAGCAAAGTCTCTGTAGCTTTCACCTATGATTTTGGTGAGGATGAGACCCTCAAGAGTTTGGATATCCAAGACTGAGGACTGGATGCCCAGCTCCTGTGTTAAGTTTCAAAAAACTTCAGCTTTAAGCAAATATGGAGTCAGTGCTTCCCACTGATCCCGTATTTGCTTAAAGCTGAAGTTTTACAGGGAAGGAGGAGGCAGGAAGAGAGGGCAGTGCTGCTCCCAGGGCTTCCCCCCTGCTGGGGCTGTACCTGCAGCCTCTGAGCTCAGCAGGCTGTGGGGCCTTTGGAGACAAGGACTGTCCTAAGGGCTGGTGAGGACAGCTAAAAGCTGTGTTGCCACATTTGAAGAAAACAAGAAAATAGTTTTATATTATACATAGACTTCAGTGGAAAAAAAAATCAAAAGAGAAAAAGAAGAAACCTTCCTCCCCATTACCTATCCAATGTCACAGAGTTGGTTCACCGAGCAGGTGGTGACTTCAGCCAGTGTTAGAGAGGAGAACAAGGACAAGATTTCACATGTTGAGTGCTGAATGCAGTTCCTAAATGAATTTTCCCCTGACTTTCCTTCCTACACTGATCCCACTGGCAGCAGGTCCCAGCTGAGAAGAGTTCCAGACACCTGGATTCCCAGCTAGAGCATATCAGGCAGTGGAAATATTCCTGTTTTCCTGCCTGAGTGTGGGAGCATCTCTTTGCTTCAGGGATGCAAGGGCGGTCCCATCAGTAGCAAGCACACTCCCAGCATCCCTGTACCACTCACTTGCCCTGTATTTCTAATCCTTAGACTTCTGCTCACCGTGTGGACCCACAGAGGTGTGGAGCAGACCAGGCTTGGAGAACACAGCCTGGGTGGGGAACGGACACCAGTGCAGCTCCACCTTCGGGGTGGTGACACCCCTTTGCACCCCAGGGCAGTGGGGATCCGAGGCCAGCTCCCCCCTCTCAGCTGCCATGGCTGACCACACATCCCACCCCCTGCCAGCAACCCCCACGTCCCCACAGCCCCTCGATGGGTGGCACGTCAGCTCAGCACCCTCACCCTCTCCCCAAGGCAGCCTGACTTGCACAGCCAAAGACCTCTAGATGGCCTTTGAAACTTTTAAAGACATTTGGGAGCTTAAGTCTCTGCCTATGATCATTAAATACCTCAGTACCTTGCTGTCGGCCCTGTGTAATTCACTTTTGTTTAGCAAGGCAAAGCCTAGAAGGGCTTGAGTATTTCACCTGCTTTTGGAAATAGGACTGAAGTGCCCTAGAAAATGTAATCTCTGACCTTTGTTCCTCAAACTTAGGGTAAGTCACTCACCTCATGGTGGAAAAATAAGACTGGGAATTTACTCTGATTTTCCCCTCTGCTCTAGGCAGTGCCACAGAGCCTGTGCATATTCCAGCTCTTGGTTCAACCCAGCAGAAAGCCTGGACAGGCAGAAAACTTTGCTTAGGTCTCAGCAAAGTCGTTCGGACACACGTTTCAAATGGCATTAATACAGCTGTGTTTAAAGTCAGGGACAAGTTTGAGTCCTCTCTATGGGAAGGCAGAGATATGGCCTAAAGATAGTGCCTTGAAAATGGAAACACATGGAACATTCAAACAGTAGAGAAGAAGTTGATTGTTTCACCTTTAAAGGCTGTATTTTATAAGTGTTACTTTTGTTCTGGGTAGGAAAAAAAAGCGCAAACCCAAAGGCCCAAGAAAGATTCCTAACCAGTTAATAATCAACAGTGTTCAAGTACATTTATGTCCACATACAGCATTTGTTAAAAAAGAAATATTTTTTTGTGTTTTAACACCTTTTTTCAAAAAAAAAAAAAAGAAAAAGAAAAAGAGAGAGAATAAATTAATGTACACATTACATTATTTTGGCACTGGTATGGACCATTTTTAAAAACATTTGCTGTTAGTATTTATAATGTTTGTACAAAATTGTAAACTATTTTCAAGTTTGTTGTTTTTCACTTCTGTTCATCGTCACCTTTCAAAAACTGTCACTACAGGAACGAAAACACCCCAAAAAAAACCCCAAAAGGAAATCAAGGCAACTCTCCTTGCCCCTTCCCACCCTTCCCCCTGCCCTCCTACCCACTCTCCCTGAAAGAAGGTGAAGGAGACAGTTTTTGAAAGCACCTGGCAGCACTTGGTGAGCGCGTCCTTCCCGGAGCCCTCCTGGCCGGCGCGGGCTCCGCGGGCTCCCACGGACACAGCAGAGAGTGCCACCCACCAGTCACACCTTCCCACCTCTAGAGTAGACAAAGATGGCTCTTTAGGTCATTTTATTTTATTTCTTTGTTGGTTTTTTTCCCTTTTTTTTTTTTGTTGTTTTCTCTTTTTTTTTTTACAAAAATTTCTACATCTAAATCACTTTGCTAGAAACATTATTTTTCTTTCCTTTTTTTTTTTCATTTTTTACATTAGTTAAAGCAGAATCTGCTTCTGTGAAAAAAGACAAGGATCAAGGTCTTATTTCATGCAGAAAATGCAAATTAAAGATCATAAAAATGGGTGGTTTGTTCTGGTTCGGTTTTTTGTTTTGTTTTTTTTCTTTCTTTTTTTTTTTTTCTTATAACGCTGTACAGGATGCAACGCAGCCACTCAGAGTATGTTAAGATGGTTCACAGCAGTCCCTTTGAGAGCACACATTGACACTGACATTGATCTTCCTGTCCTGTTGTCACTGTCGTTCAGCTCTTTGAAGTTCAGGCCACATCAATTGTCCCCAGGTAGAGAAGATGCTGCAGCTTCTTTACTTTTGAGAGGAGGATGGATGGGTGCAGCTTGAGAGGATGAACCACTGGCATAAATGGAATAGATTTTCCTGGGAAGGATGCCCCAGCCTTGCTTTCATATCTTTTGGCATAACATCCCTGTCGTGAGCACGTCATGAAAGGGCATTTGCCCTTCAGAACCTGGGTTCTCTTTTGAAAGGAGATGTGATTTCACACAAAGACACAATATTATGACATGCCAGGCAATAGAAACAAAACAAAACAAAACCCACACCACAGACCAGACCACAGTCCTGCCACCAGGGTCATGTGTCCCTGCTGGAGGATGGGATATTTCTGGGTAACTCCTGAGGCTTTCCTTCATCCTCAGTTTTGCCATTTTCTTCTCTAGCACCCAGCTACTCATCTTTTCAGATATTAGAAACCCTTCTCTGTGACAACTGCTGAGTCTTTCCAGGGGTTTGCTCACACAGAATCTTCCCTTTTGGCCTGCCAAGCACATTGGCCCCAACCCAGCGAAGCTGTCAGATCCAGGCAAGATTTTAAGGAGATGAGCGGTCGTCAGGTCTGCTCCTGGGCTCAGACTTGAGCACGACATGGGGCTTTGCTGGACTGGGACACTGTGTGGGTTTAATCTCTGCTCTGCCCATCCCCTTCTTGCTTCAGTGCAATTGAAACGGGAGAGGGAAAGGTTGCCAATTCCCTTGCTAACCTTCCTGGCCTTGGCAGGGGCTGAAATTCAGGGATTTCTGCCCAGTCTCTGCTTGTGAGAGGCTCTGGGACACGTCTTCCTTCTCCCTGCCTCAAAACTCAGGGGGCACGAGGGCGACAAGATCTCTAACAAAAGCCTGCACTAGCAAAAGTCATATTCCTGTTCAAAACACCCACTGCGGGTCCCCAGAAGTCCCTGAGCCAGGTAGCACAGTGGTCCCCAGAACTTCAGGTTCTGTGGGACACCGGAGAAAAGAGGTTAAGCATCACCAGGTATGCCAGCACCAGCTCTCTCACGAGGTGCACCTCCTCTGTGGGCCCCCACCCAACATGTCATGACATTGTACAACAGGAGCTACCTGCTTGCCTCTGCACTCGCCACTGGGACCCTCTGGTCTTGCTGGGAGCAGCCACTGCCTTGGTGCTGCAGCAGCACGGGCTCCACAGCCCGGGGCACAGCCAGGGGAGGGTGGAGAGAAAGGAACACCCAACCAAATGCACCAGCCCCTACAGGGGAGATTAAAATGCCTCCCTGAAGGCCAGAGCCAAGGCAAGCAGGTTGGTCCCAGTGTGGAGCAGAGCATCTGTCAGTGGAGAGGCAGTGCCAGCTCCTTCCTCTGCAGGTAAGAGATCAGCTGCAGAGAGAAAAGCCTCTGCTAACCTGAGACAGGCTGTCCCTGATGCTGAAAACCCAGCCACTGCCCTTTGTCTGAGTCCCCAGGAGGCACCAGCATCACAACAAAGGTAATCACAGTTTCCTGCCTTGCTGGCCTGGCTTCTCCCAGCCCGTGGGTCCCCAAACCCTCCCCGCCAGGCTCAGCAGCACCAGCACTGTCCGTGCAGCTGGGCACCGTCAGCCTCATGATGGCACATCCAGCAAAGCACTGTGGTCAAGGCATGTCCAGAGGGCTGAGAAAGTCAGGGAAAAGGTCTTTGGCCCTCATGCCTGGACACTGTCCACCAGGTGCCCAGCAAGGTCCCCCAAAAAGACCTGCACCCAGCATCTCACCAAGTACAACAATTAACTCTGGTGCTTCCCCACATCAGAGCCCTGAGTGCTGGGAGGCATTAGGCTTTACAGAAGGCAAACCAATACTGATCTACTGTTTAAAACACATAGTGGAAGAGAAATTATCATCCCCTTCAAAAAAGTAACGTTACTCACTGCTCTACTGTTTCATCCTTTCTGGGGGAAAACTCTGCCAGCACAAATGCCAAGCTCAGCCTGTGCAAATGATAAAATGTGCATCCCTGGATCATAAATGGGTCTGTCACATCTCCTCTCCTCACTTTGCCATGCACATATTCAACATTGCTCAGAAAGTGCTTTCTGCCCATGGCACTGGCAAGTTCTGGCTATCCTAGATGGGAACAGACAGCCCATGGCATGGAGCTGAGGAGGGAAAGCTTGGGATGCTTTGGGTCCGTTGTCTCCAGGGGACTGTGATGACAGTACCAGATTCCTGGAGCAAGGGACTGCATTTTCTTCCAGGGTATTGTTGTCTAGAGCACAGGGGAGCGCAGGAGCTGGTGCTCACACAACTGCCCTTTGTTTTGTCTCAGCAAAGCACCTGCCCTTGGTTACCATCCTCATGGCCTGGTCAGCAGCAGAAAAGGCTGAGTGGGGGCTCTGGGGCTGCTCCACATAATCTCTGCTCAGCTGCAGTGGCAGCTGCAGTGGAGGGAAGCCTTTCTGCTGATGAATGGCCGTTCCAAGAGGATTGAGGCTTCCCTTAGGTCTGCCTTCCACGTAAAGTACTGGTTTGTTTTGGTTTTGCTGCAATAACACAAACAGTAGGACATTTACCAGCCCAGCTGCAGAGGGAAGCCGCACTCCTGCCCTATGGAGGCAAGACGGTCCTCTGCTTTTCCAAAGCACTAAACGTAAGACAGGCAATTCCTCACCCTGCTTTTCGCCCAGGATTGTAACACAGAGGGTTTCCTGTGTGTCTCAGACCCACCACCACCATCATCCTTGGCATTCCCCATCACTCATTTCTGCTAACATGGAAACCTCAGTTCAAAATCAAACAGTGCACTACTCTTGAGCCCACTCATTTGTACTTCTGACCTTCTGTACTTGTGCTGAAGAATTTGTCTCTGCAAGGACAATGGCCTCTCTAACAGATAACTAAGCTTAACACAAGGTCCCTGGTGCACTCTCTTCCTTGTTCATCCTTCACAGACAGTCATCAACCCACAGGTAAGGTTCTACTGAATGGCAAAGGGCCTTAAGATAAATCTTTTCACATGGAGGGCTTGCCTTGTACCTCTTCTGAGCACCTGGGCACTTCCTAGCACTTGTCACCTTAGACTAAGACACAGGGAGAAAGCCACAACATCAACAAAAGCTTCTCAAAGACAGTTCAGGCTCACGCTGCCTCTAGTTCATCTGCATTACCTCATTTACCCAAGTGATAGCTGATATCATCCTCCCCTCCTTCACTGCATCTAAAGCTACAGTAAGGCATAATAATGCAGGTTGGCTCTGGGCAGAGACCATGTGTGAAGAGATTAGGATCTAACACACAGCCTCCTCCTGCTGGCCTCAGGGACGGCGGCATCAAACACTGAAAAGTTACTTACATACCATCACTTCCACCTCTACTGCCCACCTCTTCCTTCCTGAGCTTGGAGGTGGATCAGGGAGCCAGCCCTAAGGTCACCATCCCAGCGGGCACAGGCACGGGTCTGCCCTCCAGTCCTGTGGGAAAAGTCTGGGGAAATGGTTATAGCAGCCTGAAGGACAGTGCTTCTTTATTATACTTGTCACCTTTCAGCTGTTCTTTACTTCTGAACGTACAGAACCGTTTTTATTTGGTTTACATCAAGACATTAGAAATCAAACATTTTTTTTCTTTAAAAAAAAAAAAGGAACAAAACAAAATGAAAAATAAAACCCAACACTATATACATCTTCTCTTCCCCAGTCTCTGCTCCCCTCCCTCCCACCCTTTTTTC
>WBMZ01003217.1:0-64180 GCA_013400975.1 Atrichornis clamosus | reverse complement strand
GTCTTTCAAACTAAGACAATAACATAGTCCCTGCCATAAATTTAGTATTTCCTCTCTTTAAAACCATCAATTTAGGTTGTACTGTCATTGTGTTCCTTCAAAAGTCTTTACAACTGAAACCCTTCCAGAAGGCAAAAAATAAAATTTCCCGCCTGAGAAGTAGAGAGATAAAATCTGCCTTAGTTCCTATTTCTCTGCAAAAGTCCTACCATTGGATAAAATATGCTAATTGGAATTCTTTTGGTGATAAGTACATTATTTTAGAAATAATATGTATTTGTATTTTAATAATTTGTATATGAGATGAAAAAGAAAAGTTACTGTGCTGATGAGAAATGCATGTGCAATACCCCTGTAAGCAGTTCAGACTTTATAATTCCAGATATATTCCTGATGCCTGGTCATTCCCTTTGTTACATTGCTCCTTTTTTGATGTGAAGAACAAACTTTCAGAGAATGGCAAGTGTCTCCCTTTTATTGAAGCCCTGTCCAAGCTAGGAGCATGGCTGTGACTTTGTGAGTAGTCCCAAACTTTAGTTTTTGACTGTGCCTTGGTGCTGGAATTGTAGTTCTTGTATGTGAGTCTGATTACTCCATTGTGCAAAACACGTGTCGTGAAGGTGATGTTCCCCTTCCAGCAAGTTCTCAGCTTGAAATGATACAGCAGAAGTAAAGGTGGGAAGTAGTGTCACAAAATCAGTTGAAAATGATAAAAAGATTAAGTTACTCAACCTTCTGTAGACTTGTGTGCCAAGTGAAGTGGTTTTTTTCCCAAAGCAGACAGATTTGCAGGATTTTCTAAAAAGATTTCTTTAGCTGTGATTTTTGGAAGCAGCTGTGTAAAGCAGTTTAAATTAATACTCAAAACAATCAGCAAATGTGATGCTTCTGCAGGCACAACCATGGGACAAGGAGACTATTTTTCTGTGTCTGATATTCCTGAAATGTGGTAGGTGCAGTTAATTTCATACTCTGTGGTTATGAACATTTCTGAGTGTCTGGAGCAACTGGCTTGGCTCTGGTGCAATGTACTTTTTGAAATGGTAGTGTTCTGTAATCCTGTTGTTTGGTGATGAATATTGGCACATTTTCTTGGACTTGTTCCCATAATTTACAAGGAGATGCTTTGTAGACTGTGGAAAACCCCAGAAAATTTCTTGTCTGAGTTTACAAACTGGAGTAAACCTTCAATCCCAAGATATGATACATGCTCTTCCTACTTTGAACACTGTACCTTCATCACATGTGACGGTTGTTTGATGATTTGGCACAGTGCCACAGCATAATTCGATGATCCACTGAAAATTGTGATTCTTTCATGTGGAAAACAATAAAAAGCATATGGTATCAATTACACTTCACTATTTCTTTGAGAATTCAAGCACCAGAAATAAAAAACACTGTCTGAAGACTTTGAATTTCCATTAACTGGAAACAGTTGATATAAATTATTTTTACTGAAACTGCTCTGCTGGCCCTGGGTAATAAAAGAAAAAATAACATTGGCATTTGATTGACTTCATAGGTGCAAGATATGTCATGCTCAGAAGGAACATAAAATTCCAGGTCGAGCAATGGAATCATTTTATTAAATGCTGTGTTTGTCATGGAGAAGCTCTCAGAAACATGACTTTTCTGTTACCTTAATTCCTACTGCATCTTTGCTGTACATGGTGATTTGTATGATCAAATACATTGGGTAATGAATATGATGAGTAGCTACAGTAAAAGTAGGAGGTAAGAAGAGGGGTTTCTAGAATAATAGGAATTTTGGTGAAAATCAAAGCTGAGTTATTCAAAGGAGCAGTTTTGCTGGCAATGTATTTCTAAAGCATGGCTTGGATCTGGATTTTGGAAATGTTGGAACTGTATATATTATGGTGCCTTACTGTTCTAGGGAGCACATTCATTATAACTGACCTTATGAAAGTCAGTAACTGTGCACAGAGGGGCTTTTGTTTCTTTGATTTTTTGTTCAAGATTGAATTACTTTGCAGAATTTAGAGGCATTCTGAGTGGTAGCATCTCCAGTCTATTGCAAGCAAACTTATATTATACTGTGTTTATCTTAACACACAGGATTTATCTTCACTGCTTAGTACTACATTTGGTAAACAGCATTTTTTCTATCATTTCTGGAATAGGAGCAACTCTATAAAAATAGTAGTGTGTGCTCAAATAGAAACTTAAATTGAGCTGATAGTACCTCTCAGATAGAAATTTAGACATAATGCATCTGTATTTGTTATGGTAAAGCAATAAGCAAATCAATCAAATGTTTGGTAACCAGGAACTAAAACAGGAAAGCAAGTTAACTTCCAGGCTTCTAAATTTTGTCCATGAGGAATAGACTCTTATCCCTGTTAAATACAACTTAAAGCAGTAGGGTTGCTTGTGTAATTAAATCCCACCTAGTGTTCAGAGGTTATGTACCTGTAGAGTTACAGTGTAGGTTTATTAGGCAATAAAAAGGGACACAGGTAACTGACCTGAGAGCAGCCCTTGTCCGTGCTGTCCCTTATTTGGGTCACTTGGTGGTAGAGAAATGTCACCAAATTCACTCTAAATGACTCCTATTTTCTCCAAATAGTTTTAGCTTCAGTCCTGATGGCCCAATATACAAATGTTTTCAACCAACATATCCAAGTTTAATAATATTAAGAACATCATATGTATTTGGAAAACATTAAAATTTATTTTAATGAAATAGCATCTGATAGTTAAACTGCCATATTTTTCCCAGACTTCTTTCATTAGAGAGACTGATGACTGTTACTACAAATATCCCACAGAGTATTCAATTATGCTGCAAGGAGGGTGAAAATGATATGCCAGAAGCTATGCAAGAGAGATGATGCACATTATTCTAATTTTATGAGGTTGTAGATCTTGGGAAAAGCTAAGATTTATAATGCCACTCCCTACAAAAATTAAGAAAGTATGTGTCTGATTTATATACATGTGGTGGGAAACTGGAGAAATTGACTGAAAATATCATGGAAAACAGAATCTCTGTGTAAAAATGATCTGTCCAAAACTCCAGGTCTTCTACAGTAGTCAGGTTTTAAGTTTATTCTTAAAAATGAAAAATGTCTTTCTGTGCTTTGATCATCAGCCATTATTTTCTCAACAGTGGTTTGAAGTTAGCTAAAAGTAAGTGTTGTATTCAGTGAAAAGCACCCTGATAAGCCACCAACGTGGTGCTTTGTAACTCCTGCCTCTGGATGAGAACAGAAATAAGGTCATGTTTCTTTACTTCAAACAAAGGATTGGCATGATTCAGCAGGTAAGTTAAATGTATGCTTGCTGCTGAAATAACTATTTTAAGAAATAAGTCATCTTTGTCTTTGGAGGAGTTCCTATTGTGATGACTCAGGATCAGAGAACAGGGGCAGGTTTATGTACTGTGTTGACTTGAGGTCAGGGACAGATGTGTGTTTGCAGATGCTGAGGTGGAGTTTGGTAAGGCCAAGTTACTTTCAAGATCTTCTTTTTTCTTCCTTCAATTGCAACTTAGGGTTCAGTGTTCAAAGGACTGTAGCCAGTGAAATCCTTCAAGTAATTTGAATGGAGTATATTTTTTGTACTTGCTGAGTTGCTTTTATTGATAATTTGCTTTGCACTTATTCCAAGAGCACATAGGAAAGGCAAGCCCTCTGTTTCTAGGGGAAGTCACAGATAAAATTTGTCTGCTTTCTACTGAAAGTGCAGGGACAGTAAATTAATACTTCTTATTCTCATAACTGTTAATTTACACATCAGGTTGTGTTGTAGGATTGATGAGACTGTTTCATCCGGCAATGTTTTCAAGGGAAAAACAAGTCTTAAGGTTCTGCATTTTTTCCTCAAGTCTTCTCCATTTTCCCCAGCAAATTCTGATTTGACTCTGGTCTCACTTCCAGTTGTTTTAGACTAGGGAAACTCCTCTGATGTTGAATAATAATATTTTGCCTTAATACTGTTTTCAGTTGAAAAATTAAAAATGGAACTCTTGTGAGTCTCATATTTCCCACTCTTTGTGTCCAGCGTAAATATCAGGAGTGCAGATATGGTTTTGATGTCTTTCTTTGCAGCATTAATCAACTGTTTATTAATCAGACTTCATAACAAATGTGAAAACTGGCTTCATTGCCTCATTCATACTTAATTGATATCAGTGATGGGATTCCCATTAAAGACAGTGCTAATCAGACAATAGTTATTATTCATCTGATAGCCTGGGCTTAAAGTGTGGAGGTAAAAACATTCTGGAGTGTTTGATAGTTTTTGTTGTTGTGCTTTTTATTTTTCCCCCAACAAGATAAAGGAAAAGAAACATCAGAAAGTATTTGTTTGTTTACTAGCTACAAGAGAGCAGAGGAATGAAAATTGTGTGTGTGAGTATCTATAAATATGAAAACACAGCACTTGAAGAGTCAGTTCTTTCAAAAAGTAATTTAGTTTGAATGCTAATAACTTTTAAATATGCTGTTTATATTCTAGAGCAAAAATCTGTAGCTGGCAGATACAGATTATTATAATTTAGATAAATCTTTTAAACCCAAGTAGGGTAATCTAATTAAAGTCAAGCAAGAAAAAATAAGTGTTGCTTTACAAGTTCATTTTCTTACATACGTCTCTGAAGAAAGAAAGCATTGGTAAATATCTCTTGGATATGTCATCTACCTGATCATCTGCCTGGTAGCACAGAGACAACATTGCCAGGTACTCAACCCAGAACTAGGACTCTTGTGTCGAGATTGCAACTGAAGACAGACTTAATCACCTTTTGTTTTCTGGAGTAATACATGTGTTTACAAAGTGACAGAAGTAGCACATTAGTCCAAAGGAAAGTTTGTATGTCACCGTGTCAAATGCAAGAATACTCCATGGTTTTGGCATGGCAGAGAAGGAGCTTGTCTTCTCCAAGCCTCAGCCATCCAGCTCTTCTCACAATCTTGTGAATAAAAATAGTCAGCACTTAGAAATGTTTTGCAGGATAACAGTAAGAAGTTTTTGTTACAGGATCCCAGCAGACACAGAAGAATGAGACCTCCCATATGACTTGGAACCAGAATTTATGCACACCTGCACACAGCACTGGGTGTAAAAGAAGGACACCAAGGACTGGTAAGTACCTGTTTTGCTGCCTGCACCAAATTACCTGCAAGTGTTTCGCTGCTTGGTTGTATTTTTTCCATCTTTCTGAGTAAGTTCCTTCTAAAGGTCACAGGTGACAGACCCCTTTCCTAAACTTGTGTTCTTGTGTGTCCTGAGACATCAAAAGGAAATATTTGAGGCAGGGGAGTGAACAGAAGAGAGACAGGAATGCTGTGCAAGTATGATGAGGCTATTCCATGTTATTCCTTTGAGAGAGAGAAAATACTGGGGGTGGGACTTGGAGGGTTGTCAGTGCTGTACAAATGTGCATTTGTGGGAAAGAAGAAGGCACCTCTTACTGAACAGTCTCATCAAAACAAGTTTGTCTGTCTTCTTTCTTATATTTGAGTCAAAAGTATATTTGGACAGCTTGAATAAAATCCTGGTTTTTAGCTGGAACAGTACAGCTAAATCCTTGTACATTATGAATTGGCACCACTGCACTGAAATCAAGGAAGCTTTGTTGATTTATATCAGCTGTTGCATATTCTTAACTAGAAAAAAGTGTAAGGAAGATAATGTATGTTGTAGATGTCCAGATCCAAATTTTTTCAAGTCAATTCTTTAGCTAGCTTGTTTGGGTAACTGAAATATCCTGAAAAGTAAATTTTAAAAAAATATTTTGTGAATTTAAAAGAATATAGTATTCCATGTGTGTCTAATTGGGCTATATGCTGTTCCATAATAATCCTGAAGAATGCTTCCTTCATATATATGTTCTAAATACTATCATGTTTAGTGCAGCTTCTGTTTGGAAGAAGGATTATATGTGCCTAATCTTGCCTAGAGAAACCACAGGATGTGTATAAACAAGTGGTATTTAAACTGAGGCTGTAACATGGAATCTGACCGTGGTACTGGTGCAGAAAGAAGACGCAAACTGCCAGAAAAGAGGTTCGCAGCTTTATATGGTTTGCTCACCAGGAAAAAAGCATCACACAGAATTGATCAATTGCATGCCAAAACTCGCTCATGGTCAGACCTGGAATTACCTGCCACAGTGCTCTGTTGGCCAGAAACTTAGAGGAGCAGACTTTGAGGAAAAGTGTCTTTAAGTGGCAGTAACCCCCCCAGCCCTGAATCAGAACTTGGGGGAAAACAGAAGCTGTTGGCCTGGAACAAAATGAATGTAATTGGTCTCATCTTGGGAGGAAGAACTGTTTTTGCTGGCATGTTTCCTCCTGCACTTGGCAAAGACCAGTATGTTATGGTAAAAACTTGGAAGACCATAGACTGACTGTGGGCCATTGCCCATCTTTCATATGATCCGTCTTCCAAACCACAGCAATTTTCTTGACAAGATAGCACCATTACCAAAAGGATTTTTTTCTGATGTTAAAACAGTTCTATGTTCTCTGCCCAGGACTGGTTATCTCTTGGGCCAAGAAAGTTTCAGTTTGGGTGCATGGAGCCAGGCACGCACTGCTTTTGGCTGTATTTGCTAGGATTTGCCATTTATATTTCTGTCTGACTCTTTGCCTCCAGTTGTAGCTTTTCCTGTTCTTACATTTGCATGTGAAAGGTATTCTGGGTCTTTTGCTGGTATCCTGCACCTTAGGCAGTTTCATAATGGCCTTTAAAAGGTATAAAAGAGGCTTCTTGGCATAGCAGATGATCCAAACTGTGCTGCCAGAGCTGCCCCACCAGTGATAGCAGCGCAGGAGGTCTTTGTGTCTTTACATGTTTAGCCCTAACTTCAGAGCATCACTGTTTCTCTGCTTCTAAGAGAAAGGGATGTGGGTTACAATGTTTTGGCACTGATTCCATCTCCTGAAAGATTCCCAGGGGTAAATGAAGTCAAGAGAAGCATGGGCTTGTGTGGAGGGGAACGGTGTGAAAAGTGTTGTGAAAGATGGAAGTAAACTGTTGGAGAAGGCTTAGTTTTAAAATGGCAGTGAGTTAAGAATTTGCAATTTCAACCTCCCTTTATTCACCAGAGTGAAAGATTGGAAAGGAGAGGTTTAGCTTTGCATTAAAGCAAAAGCTCTAAGCATAGAATTCTGCATCTGAGAGCAGGCACTGGTTGGAGAGCAGGATTCTCGGCCTCTCGGGCCAGGAAGAGCCTGCTGTGCCCAGAGGTATGGAAGGATGTGGGACCAGGTCCTTTATTGATAAGCAATGGTCATTTGCTCCTCAGAATACAAAGAGTTGAATATAGAACAGGTGGCATTGGAAAAACAAAAAAAAAAGCAATCAAGAAAATCACTTTTGGGTACCTTGTGAAACAAAAGTTAATCCTACTGCTGAACACAAGTGGTTCTTGCAGGTTGTCAAAACTGCCTCTTTTATCTGACAGTAGAACTGGCAGAGGAGGACTACTTCGGGGAGAACAAGAGGAACAAGAGTTTTGGGGTAGCCTACCATCATTCAGCTGACTTATAACTGCTCTCTCTATCTTTCTCTCTACCTCTCTCTCTCTCTCTCTCTTTCTCTCTCTGAAAAGAAAAAGGAAAGAAGACTCACTTTCCTAGAATCTTGGAAAATACCTCACATTTACTAGTCCTGCAAGAAAGAGGGGATCAGAATGGGCATAGAAATGATTAGTCAACTGGACTTTCAAAATTCAAGAAAAAGTTTGGCATGCATTTTGAGTAAGGTCTCTTCTTATTTTAGCTCCACAATGTCCTTGATTCCTGTTTATTTTGGCCAGTTGCTAAGTAGTAATGTGACACTTGTCTGTGATGTTTTATATAAAGTTTCTTGCGTTTTTGAGTGCCCAAAACTCTCATTGGCTTTAATGCGTGTTTGTGTTACACTTGCAGTTGATGCCTAGGTTTCATTTCATTCCATTTCGTTCATCTATATTTAGTTTCCTAAGGCAGTGTTGAGGGAAAAGATTCTGCCCCAATAATACATCTCCAAGGAATGCTGGTTGTATGGAACACTGTATTTATAGAACAACTTAGCAGAGTGGCAGAGTAAATCAATGCTGGGTATAAATGTTATTCTTGTAAAGTATATGTTGCACTAAATACCAAGACGATGTGTTGCATCTCTACGCCCTCTTTTTATCTTGAATGTTACAATCATATATCTTAGTTGTTGCATTTAGAAACTGGGGGAGGGGTGTGTTAAGCCAGCCACAAAAATCAGGTGTATGTACAGATTTGATGTCAGAGAAGACTGCTCATAAAATATGTTCGCAACAATAAATTTCACTCCTGAGGTTCAAAATGCACTTAATTGTATTTTGAAATGGCAGAGTGACCCATGCTCATCATTGAATAACAATGGGAGGGTGTGAACTGCTGAAATGGACACCACAGTGTGACAGTGCCCCTGCACCACTGTTAGATGAAAACAGATAAGCTTTCTAAAAGCTGGATGCTAAAATTTCATTTTTGGAAATCAATGAAACAATAATAACAAAAATGCCATTATAATTTGGGTCAAATCAGTCCTACACCAAACATGATCTATTTAGAATACCAAGTTTTTCAGTCCTTATTTGTATAGAGTGATTCCAGACTGAAAAATGGCAAATGCAGTTCAATGTTAATTATAAACAGATAAAGTAAGCTGGAACAATTAACAGAAAGTTACACCTATGTTAGAATATGTCCTTTTTATGTGATGTGCCATGTTACAAACAGAGAAAAGGTAATTAAATTTATACTTTTACAGTCAAGTGACTCCTACAAATAAAAATACACGCACAGAATTACATGACATGATCTTTTCCTGTGCAGAATTGCTAGTGTAGACACAAGCACAATTAGCCAAGTATCTGAACTACCTAAACAAGTAGTTAATGTGTCTCTATTTACACCTTCTCTCTGAATTTCAACTGCTGCCTCACTCTGGTGCAAAATACAGGTGAAAATTATTCTGCAAAGGAGACTGCTGAGCTGAATTCAAATTGGAATAATAGAATAGTCTGCATCCGTCTTCTGTCTTCTTGTGCATTGCTTACTTTAGACTCCCATCTCTTCAGAGTAGGAAGAGATTCATACCAATTAATATACTTCATTATTCTGTTTTTCAGTTCATACCTCAAAGGACCAGTAATAAAGCTTGAAGGATCCAGACAATAACATGATGCAAACAACTGTTCTAGTTCACCAACTACTTTATTTTCTAATGTGTAACCTGTGTTTGTCCCTGGAAGATAAGATCTGGATTTAATTATGCCCTCAGACAACCCAGCAAAAGAAGGAATGTCAGGAAGGGGGATACTTCAGGGAGCAAAATACTTGGATGAACTTCTTGTATATTTAGAGAAGCATAGGACTTAAATTTCTCTGAAACATAAGCAGACTTTTCTTCCTCTCCCCAGAAAACCTGTGAGTTATTGCTATGCAGAAGTAGTAAATAATATATTCATGAGTTTAATTCACAGAATTTCATGGCACTTTACTTGTGCTCGTGTTTCATCTTTGAAAAGCTATGTGAGAAATTAATTGAAGCCATTAGAGAACATACCTGTATCCTTCTATAAATGTGTTTTCCAAAATGATGGGGGAACAGTAACTACAGTGACAGTGACTAGGCTGCATAATCACCCCAGCCAGTGGCTCAGCTTCAAGGCACCCAGGACAGGCAAGCACAGAAATCCTCCCCTCTTCTCAGACCCACAAAAGGGATCTCTGCCCTGCCCAGAAATCTCTTTTGCTCAGCAAGAGCAAAGTTCCTTTGTCAGCCTGCATCCTGATACACATTTGGACTGCCACGTCTTGTCTTCAGCCTGTTCTTGTGTCAGAGGTTTGCCAGGAAAAATTACAGTTTCAGCCAGAGAACCATGTGTTCTATGCAAATTAAAGCAAATTGTTCTGGTGTTAATCATCTCACTTGTCATTGAGCAAAACAAAGCTTTTGAAGCTAATTCAGAAATTATCATCACATCAAAATGCAAGCTTTGCTGACTCTGCTTACCTGTGCCATGTTATTCCCATACCTGCACATACATAGGACTGCCTTGACTCCAGATCTAACAAATATATCCTGATTTAGTGAAAGTCACTTGGAGACAATATTGAATTTTTTATTACAGGCTTTTTTATTCATTTTGAAATAACTTGCTGGATGAATGTGCCAAAACTTTGGAAATGTTAGTGGGAATTAATGGAAGACTGCCCTTACTATATGTGCAGCAGGCCCTGTGCTCTGGTACAGCTTGCCAGTCTACTACTTTATCATCTCTAGTCCCTTTGCAATACAGATGTTGCCTTATTTTTGAGATAGAAACCAAACAAAATTTAAAAAGCAAAAGATGATTTTCCTGAAGATTGTAGAGATTTACATCTGCAGTTGCTCTTACTCTTAAGGAAACTCAAAGCCTTTTACTGTCTTTAAATAGCAATGCTTTGTATCTGTCACCATACCTGTCATTATCACATTGTTGGGGTTTGTGTGTTTGGTTAGTAATACATGCTCATTTGCCTGATTAGCACCATGCTTTAATTTCATTTAATAAGTATATTTTGGAGTCAGAATGATCCTCATCAACCAGCATAATTTAACTTTGCCATGTAGAATTAATTAAGGTGAAGACTGTCAAATGAAATGTAAAAGATAATCAGTGGTTCTCATTAAGAGATAATAACAAGATTTTTTTTGTTGTTTAGCAGTTTAGTTTTGGTCCCAGGATCAAATTTTAAGAACTGTTACATGTTGTGAACATTAATTTAAATACATTTGATCTGGCACCATGCAAATAATTAAATCCTTAAACTTCACTTGACAACCAATAATTTAGACTTCTATCTAAATATTGCAAAAGAGCTTTAAGAATAGGTAGCTAATTTAAGCATACATCAGAGTTTGATGAAAATGTAACATATGAAAGATGAGCTGAAGCAATCTCTGTTAGAACCTAATGACTGTATCCAAGAACTGAGCCAGCCCTGACACAGTTTTGGAAGATTTGAGACAAACAAAGGGAAGTTAAAGTTCATAGGAGGGTGTCAGGGCAATAAGAAGTTTAGAAAAACGGGAAGATTTTGATTTGTTTTATAAAGGATACTCCAGCTTTTGTCTTTTGATAAAGCTGGATGTAATAAGGATGGTGCAGTCTGCTTCTCCATGTCCCCCAGGGATAGGGCAAGACCTAGTTTGCAGGAAAAAGACATTTTGATGTCAGAAGGAGCTGATCTTCCAAAACAGACAGCTATTCATGGTGGTGGTGGAGTTACTCCCATTGGAGATTCTTAAGAACAAGGCAGGCAGATACCTCCCAGGAGTGGTAGGATATACTTCTTCTGACTGGGGAGCCTACTTGGCACCTTCTCTGCCTTTATGCCTGTGTTCTTCCAAGTACGAGGAAAGGCGATAGGCATTCATAAGGAGGGTACTTACTTAATGGTGGATGGTACTTGCTTAATACTTGCCTCAGCCAAGGAGTCAAAGTTTGGTCTAAATACTCTAATTTATTAAAAGTGAAATAACAGTCATGAGATGAAATGTTACATTTCATCTCATGACTGTTATTACATGTATTACATGTAATCTCATGACTATTACATTACATGCTACATATGCTTGTATCACAGATGCCTGTTGAACCAGGACAGACATTGTGGACTGGAAGATAATTTTGCCAATAAAAAATGTTGGCTATGTTTAAAGTTAGGGAAATTCTTCCTTCTTAAATGTGTGGTTTCTATGTGATGGCAGCATCATTTGTTTTCTGGATTTCCTTTGTGGTGTTACATTTTCAGAATTACAGTAAACAAAAAAGTCATCATAAACTGTTCAAGAAATATCAGCTTCATGGGGCTAGAGATGTCATCCTTATTGCCTTCAATTAAATCCAAGAAATAAAGTCTCACCCTTTCCAGCTTGTTATTGGGCAGTGAGCCCAATGAAGTAATTTTCCTTTGACTGTGCAGCCAGTTCTGAACATACGAATAGATTAGATGACTGCATGCTGTGGTTTGTTGTGGGGTTTTTTTTGTTTTATGGATTTTATTCTGACTGGAGGCTATACAGTATGTTATGCTAGCCATCCATCTTGGCTACAGAGTCCAGCTTGAAAAACACTGTTCTTTTCCTGCCAACTTGTTCAGCCTACAGTCACTCAGCCTACAACAGCTTGTCAGCTCTACGAGAAGAGCCAAATCAGACTTTACCATAATGTTTCTTTGCCTCTCCCTTGCAAAAGGCAGAATGTTTCTTGATTTAGATTGGGCAGAAGTTCTCGTGGTACATGGCCAAGAGCTCTGTTAATATCTCTTGTGTTCAGAAGAGGCAGCCTGGCCCTCTTAACCACGGAGCTCTGAAGAAGAGCCAGGAAGAAAATAATTCTTTCTCGTGAAGTTACAGGAATGTTCTGTTCATAACACATCAATGTTTTTATGAGCTTCAGCAACCTAAACACAGAGGGAAATGTAATTTCCACCATTTCTCTGTGGCAGAGAGAAACATCATGCCCTAAGTTCATGGAATGAAGGGCTACTGAACTACATAGGAGAGAAAAGTACTGCTAGGAATAAAATCCTCCAAGACATCCACACAGCACATGGCATCATTGTTTGATACAAGCAAAGCAGAATGCTCATCAAAAGTACCCTCTGGGCAGCCCATAAAAGTTTGCAGGAAAAGTGCTTTTTAAGGGAAGGTTTCTTTGAGCACATTGCCAGCAACAGAACAGAAACACCAGCGAGAGGAGGAGTAAGAGTAGAAACAACCCTGGCATCTGTGTTTAGAGAAAGACTGATTACCTGCAGCTCTTCACACCTTACATAGCTCAGCATACCTCTGGAGGACCATATGAAGCTAGCTAGTACCAGAATCCCACAGATTTATCCCTGGCCATTCAGCTTCACACTCCTATGTACATTATGGACTCTTGGGTGTCGAATGTTTAAATTTTCTGGTAAAGGAATCCAAATCACAGCTCTCCCCACCTTTTCAGTGGCCACTTCTGAGAATCCATTGTCTGCTAATTTTGCTGAGCATTTTGGCATGCCAAAGTACCCTCTAGTTCACTCAGTGTAGGCAGGCATCCTCAGTTCCAGTATTCCAGATAGGGTAATATCACAGTGGAGACTCTGCATCTGCCTACTCTGGCTGTGCCAGTGATGCGCAGAAGAGCAGGAAGTGGCGAGAGAGCACAACAATGGCACCAGGATAAGAGCAGGACCACCAAATAGACCAAGACCAGTGTTACAGCTCTAAAATGAGTGATATAATCAGAGTTAAAACCTCCTATTCTAACTTAATTTAGATTCTTCTGTAAGAACTGGAAATGCTTTCACCCCACAAACTGTGTTGCCTGGACAAATCTTCAGGAGCAGTATTTATCTGCATTGCCTGCTAGCCATGACAACACATGTGGCTGGGAAGGTTTTTGTGCTGTGGCCAGACAACACTCCAGCACATCTCTCCCTCACTATTTGCCTTTCCTCCCAGTCTCAGTCCCCCTGGGGCTTTTTTTTCCAAGTTCTGCTGCCAGATTTTCTACATCTCTCCTGGAAGGCATTCTGCTTGTAAATTGCCAGAGCTCTCTTTTCTTCTAAGTGTTCGCTTCTTTCTTCTTTTCTGTAGTCTTTCCTCTTTCATGTCCCATTAAATCCCTTTTCTGTGTCTTGCTCTTCCCCCGTTTTCATCTTGTGCAGCTTTTGCCTACAAGTTTCTGTAATTGCAATTTTTTGGGGGGGTGTGGTTTCCTTTTCCTTTGATGATGATTGCCTTTTGGAGCAAATGTTGACACAGCTTGTGCTTCCAGGTAACAACTATAATACCTAATGGAAAAAAAAGGTTTATATCCTATAAAAGCACTGAAGTGTGAATTGATTTGAATATTTTGAAACTATGATTGCTTAAAACTAAATTATTTTTCATAAACTTCACAAGTTATTGTAAAGGAATATTGATTGAGAAAGAAGTATTTTAAAAGTAAGATTTTCTGCAGTATCATATATTCATCTGCTTTTCACAACTGAATGACTTTGAAATGCTCTGTTAAGCTGAGAGCAAATACAGCATGAGAAATAGTGTTCTCTCTGTAAATGCTGAGATATGTGTATTTTTAATACCAAGTACTCTATTATCAAAACACTTCCTATCAATTGTTGAAAACAACTTTCTCCATGTTTTAGTAATGTTTTGTATTCATTTATTTATCTGGGATGAGGAATAGCAGGAACATGAGAGGCTTTCCTGGGAATGTATCCAAGAAGCACTGGTGGAGGCTTTCTAGTTAATCACTTTGTCAAAAGGAGTACTTTTTCCAGTATGCAACATTATTCACTTAACTTTTCATTAGTCCTTTTAATGTAAGTACTACTAAAGCAAGCAGCTGTGATACAGAAACACTAATTTATGCCAGATCACTTGAAAATCCTGACTTTTCACCTGTGCATCAACCAACTGAATATAGGTCTTGTACGTTGCTCACCTATAGCAGCCACCACAGGCTGATCTCCCCCAAATCCCAGCACTTACTGCAGTCTTCCTCAGAGTTTACTCTCTGTGTATGACAAGTGAGTGTTACTCATAAAGGATTTGAAGTCCACAAGCATATGTGCCCACTTCCACCATTAAAGTGGATTCAGGTGCTTGGCATGGCTGTCTCCAGGCGGATTCCTTCAGTAATTGATAGCTGCAGTCATGCTGCCCGTGGTTCTCTGTCTGGGTGTACTCATGCTGTGTTTGTAGGGCTTTACAGAACACGTGGCAAAGAGCTCACACTTTTTTATTGATGTGACCTATTTTCACATTTTCAGGTGAGAAATTACACCTAATGAGCTTTCTTACACCTACTACGATATGATAAGAAATTTCTTTTTCCACAACCACAGCTGTCCTGAAATGCTGTAAAGCTTTTAGTGGTGTGAGGCACTAGGGCTTGATTGCCAGAAGATACTGAGTGAAGGAAGAAGGGAGACATCTTAGAAATTAACCTGAATGGTATCATATTAAAATCTTCTTATGGGCAAAAGGAAATACATCACACGAGTTGAATCAAAAACTTACCATTAGTTTAGTTAATATTTTATGACTCTAGTCAAACATACCTAATTAATTCAAAAAAGCTTCGTAAATGATGTGGTAGAAATGTTACAGAAGAAAGTCTTCCCATTATCCACCTCTTTTCTCTGGCATGATTTTTGCCCTGCCTCTGGGTCCTCAGGGCATTGTTTGTGGTCTTCCTCAAAACCATGGGGGTGCTTAAAAAACTTGTGTCAGCACACCAAGGACAGAAGGTGTTGTTAAGCAGTGAGTAGCTATTTGCTCTCCGGGTTCTTCTTTTTATACTTCATAAACAGATATGAAATTTAGTGTTTGCTTTGGGCACAGACTCGTAGGGCTTGTGAGATGAGGCTTAGTAGACTTGCAGACATGGTATGTGCAAACAAAGCATAGCATGGCACTGGCTGGACTGGGGTCAGCTTTAAACAAGGCCTTGATTATACAATTCTAATTAATTAAAAATGGGTATTTTGTGGCTCTTGCAATGGAATGGCTGGTTTCTTGGAAAAGTTTATTTTGTTTGAAAACCAAAGCATTTAATGACTTGCAAATGGAATTAACTGTTTTTATTATAGCTGCACTACACACTCTGCTGTGCCTTTGAGGTGTAATTGCTGTAGAGGAACTGCAAGTGATGTTTGATGTCACAAAAGGATAGCTACTCTGTGTATTGGGGTTTCCTCTAGATAAAAGGTAACGTCTGTCTCTTAAATATTTTCCCAATTTAATTGATATTTACAGTTTTCAGAATTGCTTTGAAATTCTGAATTTGGGATTTCTCTGCAGTTCTGAAATTTTGAGGACGAAACCAAAAATTATGTAGAAACTGAGTGAACTGATTTATGAACACAGTTTGTTTCTAACTATTTCCCAAACAATTGTGTGAGTATAATCTGCATATATTTGAAAGATACGAGCACTTGAGTCAGAAGAGATGACCAACATTATATCAGCCTTGGGAATAGCTGATTGTGTTAATTTTAGTTGTGAAGCAGACTTTGGACCTCCCCTTACGAAGCTCTTGCAAGGGATCCATGAGAGTCCATTGTTAGAGACAAAAGTTTTCTTGAAGAGTAAAACATGTATGCCACAGTTTGCTTTCATGTTCTTGGAATTACTGGGATGCTTTTGAAACTGTCTTATGCTTGACAGCTTGAAAAACGCTGGTTTTGTCAGGATGCTGTACACCTGTAACCTTCACTGATTCTGGGATTTTGCAGTGTCACTCATCCTGTACCAGTTGTTCACCTGGCTCAGTGTCATTTCCTTAACCACAGACAGCATTGTTGCCTAATAGAAAGGAACTTTGTCTCTTTTATCCACCTTTGCTCCCTCAGTCCTCACAATGAACTGAAGAACTAAACTTTTGCTTGACCCCGCAGTTAAGGACAACTTTAATGGCAAGGTTGATTTCGTAGACAGGCCACTGAATTCTTTATACCTCTGGCACTACAAGGTGGCTGTTTTGTGCCGGTGTTGTTCACATTAAAAAAAGAAAAAGTTCCTTTATATACTATGAAAGCAACAATTTCAGTGCAGTAGCTTGTTCTGCATTTTTTCTTTTGTTTGCTTGCTATTATTAACTCTGGAGCATTTATTCCTTTAAAAGCTGACTTACAGTTTTCAGCTCTATAATTCTCAGTGTGCTAAAAGCCATATTCGAGGTATGTGCATTCAAAAATTGTTCAGTAGGGATAGTTTATTATTGGTTATTATTTCAGGCATGTTTGCCACAAGAAGAAAAAAGAATGTATTGTTGCTCAGATCTGCTGTGTTGTAGGAAATCAGGCATGTGCTTTGTAAGGGTGAAAACTTGAAGATCCCAGAGCAAGATTATTCCACAGTCTTGGAGAGCAGAGCACTAGAAAGCCCACTCTCCAGTCCACACATGATCATTTTATATCCTGAAGTAAGTAAGGTTAGAGTTATTTTGTGTGAATAAGTAACTGTGATCACCTTTGGAAATGGTGATTGTGTGCATGGGCAAATATGAATGAATTTCCTTCCCTTAGAATGACAGCATGCTGCAGCAGGTACCACCATGAACAGCATCAAAATGGGCTTTGGAGGGTCAGCACAGTTTTTAGTTCAGGAAACACTGTTCAAGAACAAAAGGACGCATTATAGCAGATACTTTCATGTCATTAGATGCTGCATTTGGGTTTTGTTTGGTTAAGTTTTTTTCTTTAGAAGGTATGAGAGGCTGCTCCTATCTACGAAGTACAATATTGACATTTTTTGGATGGGAGATAAGCTGCTTTGAGTCTGTTTTGAAGCTTTCCCTCTGTTCTGTGCAGCCTTTTGGTGCCTATTTGCTGCGTGGAAAAGCTGCAAAGTATCTGGGGCTTCAGTGCTTTCCTACCAGGAGAGTGGTATCTAATGGAATGGCTTCCACATGGAAAGCAGTTGCGCATCATGAGGTTATCTGTCCCTTAATTCGCTGTGGAACCAGAATTTAAGTATATTCAGATTACGGCATCCTTTCAGGTTTGGGTTTTTTGTTGGTTTTATATTTTTAATGTATCCATTTGAAGCTCTTGGCCACCATCAATAGAAGTTAATAAAATAATTGCCTGCTCTGATCTTCCCTCTTCAGAGAGAGTAAGCCAGGGAATCAAACTAAATTGTAGCTGATGTGCTATCCTAATTCATGGTTAGCACTGTACTTTGGAAAACAAGCACCTTATAGGATGGGTACAAGCCCATTTCAGTCATGGCTTGTCACAGGGCTTGAAAAATGTCCTTTATGTGTCTGGCATGCGCTCTGTGTGGGGAAAGAGACATGGAGTGGTTGTACAGCAATATGACAAATGGATGGACAGGGTGATGCTTGGTGATGAATTGCGAGGGATAGGCCAGTGCAAAGCTTGACACCTGGCATAAATAGCAGGGGAAAGAAGTTTTGACATGGGACAAATTTTATGTGGTAGAAGATGAGCATCTGGCAGGTGGATTTCAATGGGGAAGGGACACAATCAAATGCTGAGCAAGGAGAGCAACTTGTTCTTGTTACATCTCACATGTTTTTTGGGGGGGATGCAAGAAAGACAGCTGGGAAAGCCAGGAAAAGGAGTGACACAGTAGCTAGAACAGAGTAAGGGTATGAAGAAGAGATTAGTGGTAGGGGTGGAACGTAAGCAACCACCCCCAGAAATTTCAGAGGGACAATCAATAAATAGAGTTGATAAGTGAAGGCCCTGGGTTCTGTATTCCAGGTGAGCAATCTCTTACTGTATCTGGAGAATCCCTGAGGGCGCAGGGGTAAGGAAGAGGAAATGAAGACATGTCAAATATGAAAAACCGTAACTTAGTGTTTGGCTGCATTGTTGTCTAAGTCCGTCCAGCACTGTACGAAACCTCTGTGACAGGCATGGATTTGTAATGAGTAGAGCCTGGTGTATGAAATCAACCTTCTCTGCTGCTATGTCTGAGAGAGAGAGGGCCTCTGACACATAGTCTCACTTCTAATTACAAATATTTTATAACCTACATCCCTAATGGAACGGGAGAAATTATTGCAACAAAGTATTCTTAACAATGTAGTGCAACACAGCATTGGAATAATGCTTTAAACATTCTGCATCTGATCTAATATTGCAGCCAATCCATCAAAAATCGATCCTGAAGTTTCTCAAAAATGGCTGTTGCTTGTGTAAATGGATGTAATGAATGCTAGTGTTGCCTTGCCAAATAGGAAATGGTGCTATAAGTCCTCAGAATGGCAAAAATAGATCGATAGTGTGTGGAAAGATATCCCCAGCGACATCTGGGCACTGATCTTCATCACTCTAGATATCAGTGCTGCAGTTTCCCATGTCAAAAAAAGGTAGATGTTGTTAAAGAAGTATCATAGAATCCTTAAAGTAGGACCAGAGCTGACCTCATTCAAGACAGGACCAACTGTACCTAAACCTCTGCACAACCACTGAAATTGGGGACCTGCAATTGTTCCTGTTCACCAGGTTTTTACAGTAATAAATGGCATTCCCATGCCTGTGCACTGGGGAGTCTTTTCTTCATAACAGAATCACTGCTATCCTTTCTTTCTTTTGGGAACAAAGCAAGAAATACTATTCTAAAAAAATTTACAACTCAGAAGTGCATCTCTGCACTTGCAACCAAGTAAAGATAAATTTTCTTCAGAAAGCACGAAACCCAGAGGTAGGCTATATTTAAAGAGTGAAAAGAAATACAGAAACTTATGTACTGGCCAATCTACAGGCTTACAGATCAACAAAACAGGAGCTTTAAAGTCTATAGAAAACTGTAAATATGTTTGAGTCACACTAAGTTTTGTTAATTTCATATGAGAGAACACTGAAGGTTTTTGTTCTGAGAACAGACAGAGCAGTAGCAGAGTATATGAGTTGTAGTGATTTATTTCTTTATCCAGTGCTTTTGGATGACACATTCTATGAAATATTAGTGAATTAGCTTCTCTCAGCTCAGCTATCAGAGCTGTTGTTTCTCCTCTGCAGGCATTTTGCGGTGTCTCTGTCACTGTATTTACTCAGAAATACAGTATTTTTTCTGGCCTCCTATTTCAGATAGAAACACACAGGAAAAGAGAATTTTGAGCTATATGTCAGGAAAATGGTTTTGCTGGAATAATTAGATTCTGGGAAAAAAATGAAGCTAGTTAAGCAAAGTGGACACTGTGAGCCATTTGGGAGCTAGCTAAACATTACTGAAAATTATACAGGAAGGGAGTAATTCTACAAAATGAAGTGTAAAAACTGGATAATACAAGCAGTCGTTTCTAGTGAGGTCTTTTTTGTCTATTATTTGGACAGAGATAGACAAAGGTCTTGTTAGTAATTCCATGGAAAAAGAGAATTGAGACACCAGCATGTGCAGGATCTCAGTGAATAATAATTGTAGTTTTTAAGTTATTACTTCACTAATCAGGATTGTACTTGAAATGGAGAAAAAATTCTTTTGTTTCCTAATGAAGATGCATGGAATTTCTACATGAAACGTTCAGATGCTGCTGGATAATGACCTTCGTTATCAGTGGTTAAATTGCAGGAATTGAGTCAGTCTCATTCCCCAAAGTGCATTTCAGTAATATCGTAAGAATGGAAACTACTCCATTGAAGTAACACAGGCGGAATTGCCCAGGTAGCCTTCGCAGGTGGAGTAGTCATCCTGTGTTTTCTGCACATTATTACTGAGTTCTCAACAGAAGTGTACTTCTGGCCATGGTTTTTGACATTCTTTCCCATGGAGCTTTTCTGTTTCTAAGCCAGTCATTTAGGGATTTCTCCATTGAAGCTCATACAGAAGGAGTGATAAGAGAAGGAAATGAGTTAAACCCAAGGCAAATGTGCATTTTGATTATTACTACTTTCTTTATTCTGAATTTTTTCTCACTGTTTTGAAAACCCATTTTAGAAAAGAAATAATTGTTACAATATTCAGGTCATTAATTGCCTGGGAGTTTTGTGTTGGAGTGTTTATTTTAAGATGATAATAATGGTTATTTGACAATATTTTCATAGATAGAGATATCTCAAGACTACACCTCTTTTTTTCACTACCTCATATGTTTTCCTTTCCCAAATTATTACTATTTAAAGGAATGTAACATGATACTTGCTTCATTTAACCTTTGAGCTGGCAAATAGATAAGGATGAAATGGATGATATGAGAATCAGCTTTTAAATTGAAGAGCACTAATTTAGAAGCAACGTGGAACAATCTTATACATGCTGAATGTTTGACTTTTTTCATGCATAGATGACAATTCTCTGGTTGATAAAGAGAAGAGAGCTATCTAGCGGTTACAGATGTCATCAGCTTTTGTCCAACAGCTGTCAAGGGCTGCATCCAACTCAAAAGGAACAGAATGGTTTAAATTATTCAGGAATACTCTAAAGTTTGGGATTAAACTCTGTTACATAGGAGCACAAATTCTGCCACCCGCTATGGCTTTACAAACTTGGTGTTTGAAATACAGGTTTCTCATGATACTAATTGAAAGCCCCATAATATTTTAAAATAAAAGTAACAGTCAGTAATGAGAATTGAAGTGGTTATGCTGGGAAATACAGTTGAAGGACAACTTGCTGTGTAGCCATGAATTGTGGGGGGAAAAGAACAGTTGACAAGTGGCATACAGGAAATTTGGTTACTATTCATCATGTTGAAGTGAAACAAGCCCTCCATGGCCTTCTTTGCTATGGAGGATAATCAAGGTATCAGTGATCGGTGTGATATTCCATGGTGGATTGCACCAGTGTGCTCTGTATGGCCTAAACCTGAGTAACATTTGTTTGCCTTAAAAAGGCATGAGAAACTCCAGGCCTAAGTGAAGTATCAGCATTTTTTGTTCTAAGAAATGGAAATTACCCTACTTCTCACACCCCTTGTTCTGTCTAAGTGTGAGGTGTACACCAGCAAGTGCTTACATGAAAGCAGTTGTGACTGCAGGTTCAGGACTGTAGCAGGAGTTAATTTTCATTAATTTAGGATTGTGTTTTGTGCTTTTAAGCTAGCGAGGTCTCGAAGAATTGCAAAACTCTCAACTCCCATCTTGGCAGGTAGATCATGAAGAAATAATCTCCGAAATATTGCAAACTCTTCTGAATAATTAATTATAGTGACAGAGATTTTTCCACATGGACTCTTGGTTGCATTATTCTTCTGTAGAGACTGCTATTTTATTTCTTTGCAGTCTTTATCTCACATTCTTCTAAGCACATGCTGTTACCTTTTTTTTGTGCTGCTTCATATTCCCATTATTGCTTCTTCACTCAGTTAGGCCATTCCAACATACACATTGCACCTGCTTAGATATCTTTAAAACTACCTCTACAAATCCCTAAATCCATTACAGATGCAAACGAGAGCCTTGCAGTGAGACAGTCTGTCTTTTGGACACCAAGCTGTCATCAGAAATCTCACCATCACTTCTTCACCTGCTCATGTGGTACCCAGCTGTGCCTTGTTGGCCTTGCCTTTGCCTGTAGTGTGAGATTTGCTGTTCATTGTTATTCAGAGGCGAGGTTTCCATTTCTGAAAGGCTCCGTGTCAATCTCCAGTTGGCCCCTGCATGTTCTTCCAGAGAAGGTACAGAATTAGGTTTTGGTGGGGGAAAGGAGAATGTTTTAGTTCTTCTTCCATGCACATTAAAATATAAGTGCATATTGTAAAGAAAATATGGCTGCTTAAGGAAGCAGAGTTGTTAGAGTGAAAACTTCCAATAACTCTGGAAGCCAGCATCTTTACATGTTTTACATTATAGTTCACTCTGTTAACACTTGGCCACAGTGCTGTGCAGCTCCTAATGCATCAGAATTATGGAAACATCTGGGCTAAATAGCTTCATGCCGATCCACTGAGAAAATTCACAAAGGATTCAATACTTTTTAAGATATTTCATTTTCTATCTAGGATAGTAAGTTGCGTTATGCTTATATACCAATTTATGAAACACACAGGAACATTTTGTTTCTTCCTTTTTTTTCTTTTAGTCTTTTAACTGCCTACAGGGCACATCTGTGCTTTTTTATTAAGAGCTAGGTTATGGCTGGGCCTTGCATGCCTACAGTGTGGGAGAGGAGCAAAGAGGTTCCTGTTCCCTTTGCGCAGCCCATCCAAAGACTGCCAAAAATTACAAACCTCTCCAGAGCCAGGAGTAATCCTTTGAAAAGAAGATGTTTCTGCTACATCTCTCTCTTGCTGGCCAGGAGAGCTGGCTGACCCTGTGGGAAAGTACCAAATTACCCTGTTGCAGCATGGCCAAGGTGCTCTGGTTGGAAACCCCTTTGCTGCAGGCACTTCTTCCCACACATTGTCTGTCCCTGGCACACCCCTCTGCTGGGACTGCAGGAGCAGCACGTTCACAGGCATCCTCTGATGTCACCCAAGTGCTGTTCCGGTGACACCCACGTCTGCTTTGTGTGTTTGTGCTGTACTGGTACAGAGAGGATGGTCTGTAGCAACCACTGAAATCTGCCTTGAGGTCTTTTGTAGGGCACGCACGAGCCTTGCTGACTGTGAGCTCTGTAATGTGTAAGTTAGTAGTCTAGTACCATAAGGAGCTCTTGGTTTCCTAAACTTCCTTGCCTCTCTGAAAAGTGTGCATGCTGTACATTGCTCTGCTACATAACCCTTATAAAAACCTAATAGCAAGCTGTTGTTCCCAGGTATGACTTTGGCCTGTGCCTTGCAGGTCAATATTGAGCATCTAAATGTCTTGAATTTCAGTCCAGCAGATGATCAGTGTGGGGTTCACTCTGACAACACATAAAATAACTGCCATTAAACTTTTATTATTGGGCAAAACCTACAATCTCTTTCTTAAAGAGGATGGCTACAGAGCCTTCATTTTTTCCCCCTGGAAGCGTTCATGTCCTGGATACATCCTTTATTTGGTCCCTCCTGGCTCTGAAAGCTCAGCCTTCATCTGGTGTTCAGGTTGGACTTTAAATGAAGCAAGGAACTGGAGAAGAGGCATTTTGTGTATAAGAGACTGGACTGTCCTATGGCCCTGCCTTCCAAGGAGGCAAGTTTGCTTTAACTGCTTGATCAGGATCAAGTGGTTATGGGCTGGAGATCTGCAGGGCTGAGGACATGAGAGTTAGTCTGGTATGAAGATGACATCTTTCTGTGTGGAGAAGAGAATGTTATCATCCTTTCTGTAAGTGTCAGATAAAGCAAATTCAGCTGTACTTGTGGACCATGGAGAATAAGTAAACTTTTTATTTCCAAGACATCCTTCAATTTTACTGACATTTGAAGGCAGTAAATTAAACTGCTCCTCATGGCCTAAATTCCTAGATAGTCTGATACAAAACTTTTCTTATGTCACTTTAATTAATTTGTATGTCTATTTTCCTTCGAGTGAAAGGGATGATTTTCACACACTGTCCTGTTTTGGTTTTCACCCGCCGTACTGTTCTAAGCTGAAGTGATAAACTCTTTTTCTAATGGAAAACTGCTTAAAAAGCAGAAAGAGAAGAGGCTGCAGAGCTGTGGGTAGCGATACCTGCTTGTCACTCAGCACTGGCCTACTTGAATAGGTATGTGGACTTTGACTCTAGTATCCCTTCTCCCAAAGGTATATGTTTTGTGGAGATGGAAAAGGACCCTTCTGTCTTGGAGGGAGACCCTTCTACGTTGTGCTGACTTGCTCTTCACTAGGCCAAAGAAATGTAAATATAGGTCAGGAAATGTTCAAAGCAACCCATAGTGTGGGAGTTAATCTATTTTATATGCATATAAAAAGCTTTTATAGGGATGATTATCAACACAAGCTCTTGTCTGATGTGCACTGTAGACAAAGTTGTGTCACACGCCTCTGTAAATCATGGCAACCTGGACTGCTCCTGAACCTTGAGAGACAGCACAGCTCAGCACTGAGAGTAGAATGCTGGCACATAGCACTTCAGCTCGTTGTGAATTTCCCAGCTTTAAAAAAGCCCGAAACACAACTGTAAAAACTCTGTGATGAGGCCTCTGCGAGTGTTGAGCTTCCCAGAGTACAATGGGATTTTCTGTGATGAGAACAAAGCGCCTCTGTCTGAGGGCTGAGCGTTCTTGGTGACTAATCTGGAGCTGCAGACTCGGCTTCAACAGGAACTGGTTTCTCTGCTCTGTGTTGCAGCTGCTGGGCGCAGTTTGTTGACATTACCCTCTGCAAACCTTGTAATGTGTATACTTAAAGGAAAAAAGTCTGCTACAAACTTCAAAAGATGAAAGACACCACTTCATAAGTCTTCCACCTCTAAGTATAGGAACAAAGAGCCAACATGCAACCGTGACTATATTTAATGCATTGTTGCCAAGTATTCTGAAAATATATTGAGGGGTGCGCTACGATTTTTATATGCTTTGGAATATAGCTGTGCAAAGCTGAGCAGAGATTCACTTCCTTCCTGTGATTGGTGTTTGCAATGACTTAGAATCTCTTAAAATGTTTTGCCAAAGCATGGGATAGTTAAGAAAAAACATTTTATTGGTAGAAATGCTATTTTTCTTTCTTTTTTTGAGGTCGTGAGCCACCATGAAAGCACATATCCCAATTCAAAAAGGACATATTTTATCCTTTCCTCTATATTTTCAACCTCCTCCTTTAATTCTTTCCAGGAAGGAAAGACTAGTAATTATTTCATTTGTTAAAATCAAGGAAAGCAGTTTGATTTTTCTTTTCCTACCAGCTTTAACCTCAGTCCAGAATATTTCTGGCATCTGCTTTTCTCTCTCCATTGCCAGTCAGCGTGGTACTGACTGTTCCTGTTCTGTCTCCACATCACACTGTTTCTGTAGTTCTGAAACACCATGATATAAATGTCCACATTGTAGCCATCTCCTAAAGGTGGGAAGCTTGGATATGTTACTGGGGTGGCGGTGTTTTGTATTTGGGGTTCTTTTTTGTTTGGTTGGTTTCTCTTTTTATTTTTTTTAAATTTTGATTTGAAAAATAAAGAACAAAAAACTTTTGCCTGGAGTAAATGCCAAGAAAAAGACAAAACACAGTGTGTTTCTTTGCATTAAATACTAGATGAGTGATGCAGCTGGACTCGGTCAGTTGGCATTACAGATGTTTTCAAGTCCCCAAAAGTGCTGGTATTTGGTAGTTTTCTGACTTTCAGGAATACCCATGTGTCAGTGAATTTCCTGTCATTTGTGCTTTGTTGTAGGTGCACTTTTCTCAGCTATTTATAGTACTAAAAGTGTCAGGTATCACAGTCACACTGATTAAGGAAATCTTTCATGAAATTAAAACATATTTTCCAGGACATTTATTGACTGTGTGTCCAAGGGATCACATCATCAGCTCAAGAGGAAAATGCCATCCAGTAAAATGGCATCTCACTTATTCTTAGGACACCCATGATCTCCACCAATTTTCTCAGCTATTTTCAGGTGGAGAAGGATAAATTGACACAAGCTGCTGTATGAAACAGTTCTTTTTTTATTTAGAAATATATATTCTAGCTTCTTTGGTTTTTTTACTGTTCTACATGGTCCCTATTGAAACTGGTGCAGTGTTTATTTGCAATGCTTTTTCTCATATTGCATGTAGTTTATCTTTTAAGTCTTTGGGAAGAAATAAGGAAGGGTTTTCAGCGTTTTCTGTATTCTCTGCTTTCCTAATGTCAAGATCTTCTATGGGAAGTTGGAAGAAAGAAGTTGATCCCACATCCAACAGATTTAGCAAACACCATCACCATGGCCTTGCAATGATGTTTTCCATGGAATGTCTGAAGGCACCTAAAGGTAGGTGATGATTGTTACTTGTGTTTTACAATTGGTAAAATTAAATCACTAGAGGTTTCAGTGGTTCACCTGAAGATCAGATAATAAATCCAGAGTCTGTTAAACACCAAACTCCCCAGTTCTCAGCCTCTGGCAGCACACTTCCACTTAGCAGAAAAGGAAAGAAAACCCCAAACCCTCTAATTAGTCATGGAAGGAATGAATGTGCAGGAATCTCATACACTTTCAAACACACAGTTATTTTTCATTGATGCAAAGTGTTTTTGGGATGTGAGTTCGCAGGGAGAAAGGGTGACTAAGGTGGGAAGTGTTCAAACAGCTGAACAAACCACACATGCACTTGAAATTACTGCAGGGTTTGTAAGTCCATAAAAACCTCATAACTGTAAGGTTTATTAGCCAGCATAATAATTTTCCAAGGGAAGTAGGGGGAGTTGTGAGTTAATTATCCCTCCACTATGCTACATGTGTTGTAACTCTGGAGAAAAAGAAGATTTTTTCTGTGTGTGATTGACCAATACAGTGGTGATCCAGTGAGGTTATGTGCCTATAAAAACGAAGCAAAAATCCACAGCAAACCAAAAACCACAAGTAAGAGTGACACTAGGGTGTGTTATGTTGAAATGCTTCTAGTAGAGATAACCCATTATTAGTGCTCTTGCACACAACAATAGAGCCTTTGGGGAATGTTTTTCTGTATGACTGTGCCATTTTTCTCTGACTTGCAAAAAAGCTGCATTCACACTGAAGCTTATTCAGAGAAATGAATGTGGCAGATCATGGGAATGGATTTCAGAGCAAAATCTACAACTTTTACTTTAGGTGGAGTGATTTATTTTTCTGATTTGAGTTTTGTTAAGAGATTGATCTTCAAAAGTGTGACTTTTGTGGTTAGCGTAATATCCTTGGTGGGCTTTCATGCAGCTGGCAAATATGATTCACAAATATGATTTGTATTTTAGAGATTTTTTTTTTTTTGCGGGAAAAGTAATTTTTTCCACAAGGCTCTGAAAGAAATTTAGAATGTATATAAATGGAGTTTATTAAAGTTTTGGCAGATCGTGACCCACGTTAACTTGTAAAACACGATGTCTTGTAGCAAGTAGTCGTTTAGTATTCTTGGGCTCAGGTAAAGATTCCTGAATACAATCCTCTGATCCTGACCTCAAGCAGCACATTTTCATAGACAAGAACATGTTTCCTCCAGTAGGTGTGGGACAAAAGCTTGTATATTGATCATACCAGCTACTTCTATCTGATTTAAGGTATAATTCACGTCTAAAGTGAGTAGCAAATATAAAAGTATCTCAACAGCTGCATGAGCTAAACAGACATGTTAAAATAATGCCGTTTATAAGCTCCTAAAGCCTCCTAAGAGTAAGACTTATTAGTCAGTGTACTAATTTTCCAAGGGAAGTAGATTATGTGGGTTAACCCTCCAGTACATTGCACACATTTTAACACTGAAGAACGTACCACATGGAACAGTGTGTAACCTTTTTATTTGCTGATGAGAAATTAAAAGCACTGGGGAAAAGCACTGAGAAGTCGAAAGCACAGGGAAAATCGCTACACTTGGTTGTTTGTTTTATTTTCAACTGCAGACTGTTATGCCACTTTAAATAAACACAGTAATCTACCAGACTAGTATTAAGATAAATGTTTTGTGGCCTCAGTTAAGTCCATTTCCTGCACTCATTTCTCAGCGTGCTGTTGAGAATGGCAATAGCTGGTGCACTTGGGAGGGATCTGAACAGACACTGATAAAGTACTCAGTAAAAAAGAAGTAGCTGATTAGACCTGTGGGTGGTCCTTTGCAATGTTTTGTTTACAGAAGTCTTTGACATTATTTGCAACAAAAGCATCCTTCTAACAGGAGGCTGTTTTGGTTTTTCTGAAGTGTTCCGTGTCAGTTAGTAGTCAGATGTCCTAAAGAGGAAGATTGAGAGGGCTGGGGTTAAAATCCATGGATGTAACAGATCATGCTCTTTTCTTATGTGTAACACAAGATATATGTCATTTTGAAAGGTGATTGACTGCCAACCTGGTAATGTTACCTGAACAAAGGATTTTATCCTGGAGTTGCAAATGGACTGCTCAGCTGAGTGGATTTACTCCTGAGTGGATTCACTTGCTAGTTTGGGTGACTAAGGGCTAATACAGGATAGGATATTGGACATCTGGGATATCAGTGTGGTTGAAAGGCCAGGTAGTCAGTAAGTTTTCCTTGGGACAGGAAGAAACAAGGCAGGTATGGCCCTTCAGAGTTGTTAGCAGGCTGAAGAGAGCTCAAGTTTAGCAGAAAGTGTTAGCTCACTCTAATGATTCTTGTCTAGATAGTGACAAGAGACTTGACAGCAGAATACCAGAAACAACAATCCAGATAAAACAGCCCTGGAGTCCCCTTTTTGGTTTTTAACTTTCTCTTCAACATCTGTGTTTTTTCCAATGAAACTTTTATAAAGGCAAGGTGTGATAGACAACGATCCCTCTGTGGCAATATTTGTCCTCCTAGATCTTGAAGGAATACTGATTTTGGCTTCCATAGTTTATTTCCTGGCCTTGCTGGTTGTAGCAAGACCATAACAGTGTAGTACTGTGAGTAATGGTGCATCCAGGGGACTGATGAGCTCCCAGCAGGGTCGTCTGGTGGTTGATGCCACACTGCAGGAAACTTAAGAGAAATCCTTCAAATCATCAAGTACTTTTTCCCTCTCAGGACTTTCTGCTGCAGAGTTTCAAGATTTCCTTTGAATGGTTTATTATTCCTCTTTGCGTCCTGTGGGAGACCAGAGGCTGCTTTATGAAGCTGGTCATTATGGAAATCCTCACTGGTGTCTCACTAGAAATAATGTACAAGGTGCCACTGCAAAAAGATGGATTTCAGAATTACATATAGTCAGTGGATGATAAATACAGGTGACAACAAAGTAGCATTAATAAGAACTTGATAGAGGAAAGCTACTGAACTGACCCAGTCTCTTTCAGCAAAAATGAGTGTGATCTGTAGATTTTGGTTATTCCAGCAAAGCACAAAGTTTAGCTTATTGCATTTTCAGTTTCATCTAAACTTGCAGAAAGGTTTATTGGAGACTTAAACTATATATTAAAAAAAACTTTGAAAACTTCAAAACTTAACCAGTATTTTTTTTCCCCACTCGCTCATTTCTGCTCAAATACATTTTTTCCATCAGCTGAGGATACAGGCAGATGAACTCGTATCCCTGAGCTGATAATCATTCTGGTGGGACCCCAAACTATGAGAGGCCTTGATGGGTGTTTCCCTCCAGCAGCGACCTGTGGTTCTTGGCAGCCCTGGGAAGGAACAGGGTGACACCAGCCAGAGGAAGGGTTTCTGTTTTCAGTGCACCAGCCAGATTTTGGGCACAGCTGCCAAGAATGTAGATTTTATTAGTGCTGCAAAAAGAAACTCTGTTCAGGGGTCTTTATTTTCAATTCCAGTTTAATTCACATTAATACTGTAAAGCATATTCTCCACTACCCTGATGCCATTTCACAGCCCCGGGTGGAGCTGCCCTCATGTGATGGAGTGGAAATGGGTTCTAGGTCTTTAGGGAGTCTGATTTATTATACCAGATTTGATGCATAAATGGACAAATTATGCGGGTGGGGGAGAGATGGGGTAGGGAGAGGAAAGGCCTGGGATATGTGAACTGGTTTCAATAAGAACCAGTGTGAAATTTCATCCACTTCACAAAAAGAAACCAGCTTTTTCAAGGTCTCTCCCATTTTTCCAGGCTTAAAGTAAATAAGTAAATAGCTTGTGCTCCCACTTGCTGGCTTCAAATGGAACCCAGAACCAGGGGGTACAAAAGAGACACAAAAAGTTTTTTAATGGCTTGAAAGGAAATATTTACAAATGGATAAGGATGAGGTAGGATTGGTTCTTAAGAATTTCCCCATTTGGTTTCTATAGCAGAGGATTGCAGCTGAAGAGTTTTGTTCACCTATTCCTATGCTCTCTGTATCCACCAAATAGCTATGCCAGGTGCTTGAATGAAGAAATACTTAATTACTGAAACTTTCATTTACATTAGCTCTAAACCCTCATTTTGTTACTTTCTTTAATTATCTAAGCCAAATAAACATTGAGGAGCATATCATACATTAATTTAGGCCCAGATTCAGCAAGGTAATTTAATTAAGCACCAGTGTAATTCATAGCACATTAGAAGTCCCACTGAAACCTACTTCTGCCGTTTCGCAGTTGTTTCAAAGCTGGGTTTATTTCTTGACGCTCCAAGACAAGCCAAGCTAATTTTTTTTCATTCCAGCTCAAGTTATAAGCAGGGGAGAAAGGCAATTTGAGGTTAAGTGGAGAAAAATTTTACAGACTACTTAGGGAAAAGCTGAATTTTAAGTAGAAATGGATGCAGAGGAGCTGAAGCACGTGTGGGCTGGGTGTTTCACAAGCTGCAGGTGGAGGGTCCTTGGTATGTGCCCAGTTCAAAAGGTGTTCCTTGGATGGGTCTGCATAGGAGGGGACAGGAGGCCACTGTTTCTGAAATACCCTGGGGCTGGGCTGTGTTGTGCCCCTCACTAGAAGTGCAGTGATACAAACTTGGTTGTGTGCTGGCAGAAACCACATATTTGCTTCACTGCTCACCTTGCTTGCCTTGGTAGCTCAGAATGTGCTGGGGGAGTCTTTTGCTGCTGAAACTGTGACAGTGAAATTGCCTGGATGAATTTCTGTTAAAAAGTTCTAAAGAAACACTCACCTTGGCATTAGCTTGCTTGTAATAGGTATTTTTAAGGTCCAGCTTGCTCAGAGTGTGGTCCTGCTTATGTTGGTATGAATAACTCCATTATGTCCAAAAAAATTACGACTGCATAAATTAGAAGAAACTTGGATCCTGTGCCTTTCTCTCAAGAAATTGTGAATGCAGCTGGGGAATTGACAAATATCTGGAATATAAATTGAAAACACCAGACAAAATTTATTATTTCTTGTTATGGCTACAACAGTGTTACAACTCAATTTCTTTTAGCTTGAAATTATTACCTAGATAAATAAACATTTTATTTTAAACCTGTTAAAATCATGCTATGAAAATTAGTGCCAGTTTTATATAAAATGTAGAGAAACTTAGCCTATGTAAAATGTGTTTTAGTTGAGAAAAATACCTAAAGAGCTTTCTGGAAGTTTTGAAACATTTGGACAGAACTTCTGAGGTAATGATAAGAAAAAATTCTGAAAGATTAGCATTTTAAACCAAATGTTTTTTGCGTAAAACAAGAATAATCAATCATCAAGTTAAAGGGGAATTGCTGTAACAATGAAGCAATTTATCAAATGCAAATGCAGGATTATGAATAGACTCCAAAAATCTCTTAGCTTCTTGTCCAGAGCTGCTTTCCCACAAAGTTAACATTATGTCACTAGCAGAGTTGCTGGGAAACTGGGATACTTGCATGTAGAAAATTTGTTTGGAAAATGTCTCTATTTTTGGATTTATCAACACATAATTCTGAAAGATTTTCCTCTTTGTGTTCATACTGTTCTCCACTCCTTCTGTTTCCCTAAAATTTCAAATGGGAGTTGTGGTGCCTCAAGTGAATAGTGGTGCTTAGAAACATTTTAACTTCGTACACTAATATTTAAATGCAAAGTTGTTATTTAAAAAATTAAAGAAATAATCCTTCAAAAATAGCACTGCTATGCTTTCAAGCACAAAGGAAGTCCTTTCAGTTACTACCACTTATTTTAACTGAGTTGTTTGTTTAGTTTGCAGCACATCTTTTGTGAAACCTGGTCAGTCTGTGGAAACTACCAGATTGCTCCTGTTTCTTCACCTGCTCCTGGTGAAGTGTTTCTGAGTCAGCAAAGCAAACCCAGCACATTTTCCAACATCCAGGGGGAAAGGCTTGGGAGACAGACAGGCAAACCACTAATGAGCTAGTAACAGTAGACAGAAAGGAGGAAGATCAAAGTGGAGCAGCTTGAAACAAAAGCCCAAGTGGACACCAGAAGGAAGTGCTGAGCACTCTCTCTCTAGCGGTGGGGTGAGACAGCTTAGAGCAAACACTCACATGGGTGTACAAGGAGTGCATCAGCCAGCAAGAGTGTGGTGCACTGTTCAGAAATTAACCAAATCATATGGCACAAATCTATAATCCCTGCTCACTAAAAGTCTCGACAGGGCTGCCTGTCTTGGTCTTGTCTCTGACACTCCTGCTCTTCAGTGAGCTGAATGTTGTCCAAGGGCTGGGGGTGTGCAGGAAACTCTTCTTCCTCCTAGCTGCTCTTCACGTGTCCCAGGACGGCCACAAAGAGGATTGCTGCTCTGGCCCTAAGAACAAACAGCCCTTAGCCTTCCCTAATAGACCCCTCATTGTCCTTGTTCCTGCTCCCCAGGTTCTTTCCCTTCTGTCCACATCTTCCTGGGATGGTGGTGTCCACAGCTGAGCCCCCTGCTTCTCACCACCAAGGCAAATGCAAGCCTTGCACCATGGGTTTTACAGATGACTCTTGTTTATTTTTCCCAGAATGGCTTTCCATTTTTTCCCAGAAGCATGATATTGTTGACTCATATCTATGATTTCATATACTAAAGCTCAGTAGTGAAATGATAGGGGATTTGTAGTTTTGGTTTTGCTTTTTCTTTTTCCTTTCTGACTGTTTTAATAAGAAGAAAAAGAAGGTGCTATAGGATCACTGGCAGATGTAGCTTATTTAATTTATTGATTTTCTCAGTGCTAAGGTTGAAAAGCCACATTCACAAAAATACCTGCTCACATCACGAATGTCACTAAGACTGGTGGGCTATCAGGGGAATTGTACAGCCTGTTTTAATCAGTATCAGGTGAGAGGATTGTTCTTGACTGCAGGTTTGTTTGTCATCACAAAATAATTCTAATTGTAATATTTTTCTTGGGTGTGAAGTCAGAGTTTGAAAGTGAAGCTAAAAATCTAGTCCTTATTTCTCTTTTGTTTCTGCAAAGCTAAAGATTGCTCTCCCCTTGCCATTTGTGTCACAGCAATCTGAAGTTGTTTTCAGCCAAAACATAATCTGTGTGTCCAAGCCTTTTTCCTCCTGTCAACAAATCCATGTTGATTGAAGGCTCAGTTTTGTTATACATGCTTCAAACTGAGTTTTACCTTGCAGATCTACACTGGAGCCATTATGTTGTGAGAAATATTACAGATAAGAAGTCCTGCAAAGCCATAATTGCTGTGCAAGCTGACTTGTTTCAACAGCATGGACAGGGATAAAAAGATTGTGAGTTTGTTCTGGAGCTTTGGGTTGTTTTCTTGTTGTTTTTTTTTAAAAAACACAATTTGGAAACAGATTAATTCTTAACCTCTTGAGACCAAACATACATTAGTGTGAAGTAGCAGACTGGTGTGTTAGTTGCCCATGTCATGACTACAAGCTAAAAATATTTTGACATCACTAGTTAAAGTTTGATAAAGCTAATTACTGGTGTAGAAGCATTCAAGATGTTCACCATGTTGGCTGCCTTTCAGTCTGTCCCACTTAATATTGCAGTGCTTTTTTCCAGTCAGGTGTTGGAGACCATTTCATGAAAGCTTATAGCAACCTGGCAAAATCTCCTGCCACTGTGTGTGCACTGGCTTCATAAATCCTAGAGTATTTATTTCTGGGTCTGTCATTTTCTTCTTAAAAAAACCTCATTTGATACTCAGCCTATGTCTTCTGCACACATTCAAGTGGTAAAAGAAAGAAAAAAGAGTAAAAAGAAAATCTTGCAATAGTTCATTTTCAGCTCCTGTTTTTCGTGTGAAATAAGTTTGTGGATGTTGCAACAGCTGTAGAAGCAGAGTGACTCTTGATGTAGTCTGTGACATGATTTTGCTCATTCTTCCTCTGCTTCCTGGCTCAGCATGTCCCAGTGTTGTTTGAGAGAGTTACTGAGTGATCTGGCTGCTTTTCCAGGCAACATTAGGCTCCCCATGCCTTTCCCTGCAGACAGCAACTTCTGTGTGATAAGGGTAAGTTTTCAGCTCTGAACATTCATAAAAAACACCATTCCTCCAATAAGTATGTTAAACCAAGATCTCTGATACATGTCCAATTTGTCTCCTGCACAATGTGCTTCTCAGTTTGCAGCTTTAATGCAGCAGGGTTGGAAATAATCAGACTTTGAAACAGGACCATGTGGCTGAGCACACAGAACAGGAACCAGAACGTTTGACAATTGCATCATTGTCTGTGTCATACAGGCAGAGCAGCCCACGAGACAGAGCTTTGTATCACCAGTGTGGTGGTGGAAATCAGAGTCAGTCCTCTCTCTCCCTGTCCAGAGTGTGGGCAGTAGGTCTGACAACAGCGTGAATGGTTCAGGGCTGCATTGTCTAGGTTTGGTGGGAGGTTGTTTTCTTTTTTCTTTCTTTTTTTTCCCTGCCTTTGTAGCTTATCCCTCCCTCTTCTCTGCACCATCCTCGAGGATGATGTACTGCTCGTGGAACCAGATGTTCCTGTTTGCCCCGAATCTCTTCTGGTTTTTTTTCAGCTCTGCTTCCCAATTCAAACTGGTCTGGGGAGCAGTGCTTATAATCAGGCCAAGGTGCATGTTAGGAAGTGAGAACAAGAGTCTGGTCTCTTACCAGCAACAAGAAAAACCTGTAGACAGCAGCCATCAGGACTGAAGATAGATGGGGGCAGAATCCTGTGAGTGCTGCTGGTTCATGCAGAATTGCACTGGAATGGGTATATCTGACTTAAGGGGAAAACCCCTCCCCATAAAGAATAGGATGGGTTTAGTTCTTAGGACATTTAATGATGTACTGGCACATAGTAACTGCACTATAAATACAGTCTGAAAAAATATGAGCTTAGTTTGGAAGCTGCTCTCAGCTAAATTATGGGGTTTTGATCCTGACCTAAACTGATCCCACATGTTCCTGGATTCTCCCAATGTTTGAGTGCACAGTAAATCAACTGTAATTTTTGCTTTTTATTGCAAAGAATGAACAGAAAAGATTGGAAATTATATTACTTTGGCATATGTTTATCACATGGTTTAGGATTGTTTGATATCTTTTTAGCTTTAAGATTTAAGTGAAGTTTAAAACAGGTATAGAGGATCAAAACTACTTAGCTGGCATTAGCTCACAGAAAGCATTCTGAGGTTCACCAAAGTGTTCATTTCACAAGCATACAGTGCCTCTACAGAGAAGAATGCACTGATCTTACAACTATTAATGTGTTCTGCTCACACATGCTGACTGTGTGAAGAAATAGTACTGTAGTAGGAACAGTAAAAAAGGAGGAAATATCAAGTGACTTCTTTGGTAATGATACCCAACGCTTTAAAGCAACAGCTGTTGTACCCCTGGATTGTGGTGCTTCTCCTTGTAAAAACGAGAGTGGTCAGTATTAATTCTTTTTACCTCTTCTAAGGCCTTCTCTTCCCTCTTCTTCACTCCTCCTTGTTGTACCAACTCCAGTGGTGATACCATAAGCAAATGTCTCTTCTGCAGCATGGAGCTTAGCCTTCCCTCTTCAACTTTAAAACTCTTTGCCTTTCTGTTCACAGACATGTTTCTGTCATCTGATCCCTGCCATTTTTTTATTCTTAAGATACTTTGTACTTTTTGTCTTGGTGCCTTGTAACTTATTCTTTGGTGCTTTTTTCAATTTTTTTCTTTTTTCTTAAGAGTTGGTATTTATATTCTTTACTGATACTATTGAAGTATGGCTAAACTGTCTTCTTGAACTTGGCTTTTCTAACGGACTGACTTTCCCCTCTGAAACATTAGTCTTGCAGCATGATTTTTGTGAGCTGACTGCCCACACAAGTCTGCTGCCACGTGGGCTGTAGAGTCAGCTTGTCTGAAGCCTTATTCAGTAATTACCAGGTAATAAAAGTTAACTGCCCCATAAAACCACATGGATGAACCATGCTAATGCTGGCTTACCCTACTCAGCCATCTTCTTCCTGTGTGCTGGATTTTTTGGGCAGGGGAAAGGACTACCCAGTGTCCCTTTTGGCTCTCTTCTCTGTGTTTCTGATTACTGGTGACCAGGCTCTGGGCTGCTAATGACAAGGCTCAGAAGCACATCTCAAACTGGGAGCATGAAGCAATGAATCTGAGCTAAGCAGTTCCTATTGTATTTGTCAGGAGGGGAAAAGAGAAGTTAAGGCACTCCGAAGTTATTCACCAACACTTAACTGTTTTCTGGAAACCTTGAGAAGTGTTTCAGAGCGATGCTTCAAAGCTTATCTACTGCAGCACTAAATTAGCTGCTGCAGAGTGAAGGTGTCTAACATGGACCCAAAGAGAGGGTAGCTTTGCAACTCACCTAAATTGTCCATGACTCAGGCTGGCAGAACTAGTCTTAATTTTGTAGTTCAGTAGACATGTGTAATAGCTTTATGGAGAATTGAAAACGTCAGGTTTCTGCCAACCTGCTAACAGGATTTATATCGCTCTTGTAACTCGTAATTTATAGTGCTGTGGTTCTGGTATCTTCTTTTATCATGTGTGTTTTCTGCCACATTTTTTACTTCTCGATGAGATAACAATCCCAGTTGGGGTTTGGGGTTTTTTTCTTTTTTTTTTTCTTTTTCCTTTTGTTATTACTAAGTAACTGAGTTTTCAGTCTTCTTCAAGGGTTGCAAGTATATCTGTGCAGAGATCCTAGGAGAATTGTAAAGGAGTTTAAAAATGATACAGGGGACTGTTAAAATACAGGGTGGTATCTTGGGAGGGGAGGTTTCTGCATTATAGAGTTAGGCATCCAGAAGGGATCTATGGACATTGTTTAATCCATGCTACTGCCCCAAAGAAGACTCTTTACACTAATATAAATACACTAACAGAGGCTTGTCTAAATTGTCCTTACATAATGACAACCCTTCAGCATCATTAGGCAACCGCTTACCCTTAACGTTAGAAAGCTTTTCTTAATCCTGAGTCTGAGTATTCCAGGATCCCAGAAATAACCTATTTGGGATAGTGCAAAAAGAATTCAGCTTCTCTTCTGCTCATTGCAATGATTTTCCAGGAGGAAAGGAGGGAAGCAATAATATGAAGGGTATTTTCAGAATAAAGCAGGTATTTTCAGTCCTTTTTGTCTGATTCTTTTTGTCATTACCAGTGCTGGGAATACCTGCAGACACTTGAGGGTCTCCCCTCTGCAAGAGAGATCACAGCTAAGTGTTTCCTGCACTGAAATCAAAATCCTGAGCTTTCTGCAAGGGCTGCACATGGCCACACTGCTTTTAGTTAAAAACCAAGAGGCTGAAATCTAGGCAAGGGAGCTGAGAAGGGGAAACACTCGAGAATGCCTTGATTAATAGCATCCGTAAATGACAATGACTGTTTTATGGTTTTTATAAGGATGGTAGTGTTTCTCATACATAAAAATAGACAAGATGTGGTTGCAATTAATAGAGAGGCTCTTTGTTGAAGCTGTTGACTGTAGGAAAGAACCCAAGGGTTTCTTACTCAGTTGTAAAACTAATACATCTAGACCTGCCTTGTGTCACTCCGTGGCATCTTTCAAAGCTGTAATTAGCAGATACCTAATGAGTTGTGGCTACAGCATGTGGATCAGATGACTCAAATATTTACTTTAGGCCTCTGATTCTCTGTCTCTGCACAAGGGAGACTAACTTGGTTTTAGTGTCTAGAGACTCATTTTTCTTTGGTTGTCTTGCCTAGAAACTTCATTGCTTCCCAGTGGTCTGTCAGTCTGAGTCCTGTCCAGTTTCCTCAGCAGCAAGGTACATCTAAAATATTTACTGGTGAGTCCTTTCTTCATGAAGCCTTTTTTTATTTTGTGAGAAATAAAAAAAGCCATATTTTTACAACTGTTGGTGGGGTCTGGTGCACAAAATGCAGGTGTCCCCTTGACAGTTACAAAGGAGCAAATGACAGTGACTTTGATACCCTCCTTGCATTTTTCAGCAAGATTGCAGCTGTCTTGTTGTTTCCCAGTACAACTTGTAAGCTGCATCTCATTATTAGTAGGTGAAAACAAATCAAGCCAGGCTACATTTTTAGCCAGGGAAGGTAAGGGGCTACAACCATTTTTCCACTGATGTCTACTTGGACAAATGTTGTTAACACCTCACAGTGTCAAGGAAGGAGTTGTTTTCTGGGCAAGAATTTGTGTTTCAGTTCAAACTCCCTAGTTCAAAACCTTCCCATTTTTTTCAGCCCACAGGCGTTTCTTCTGTAGTCTTTCCTTAGCCCATTTGAAAACTTTGAGTATTAGCTTTGACAGTAATTTCATATTGACTTTACTTGAGCTGACCTTGGTTCAGGAATTTCCTAATTGCTCCCTATCCTCAGCCATTCCAACAAAAAGGATAAATATTCAGATTAACCAAATATTAAACTAAATCAAAGATTGATCTCTCTGTTTGAAGTTTTTCTACACAGCTGGTTGTTCATGAAGAGTGTTCAAAGCCATTCTTTACAAAATAACTGCAGGAGTTCAGCTGTGAGAACAGCAGTATCTCTAGACCCATACCTGCACATAGCACATTATGGGCAACTGCTGTTGCATGTACCTGAAATGGATTTATTCCTGCAGTCAGAACTTTTCTAGACACATGTCCCAGGGGACCTGAACTGAATGCTCAATGAGTTTTTAATAAAGAAAGAAGTAGCATGGGGAAGCTTAGCATGCACTGTAAGAGTATCTGTTTTATAACAGTCATGGTTGTCATGGTAAACATGATTGATGTGCTCTTCATTACCAGCCACTCTCTTAATTCTTTAGATGGTGGCAAAGATGAATAGGGAGCGAACTTCATCCTTCTGAAAAGCTGTGAATTCAAGCAGTGCCAATCTCATGGTTACAGGCAGTTGCCTGAATCCCATGGGAGGTGCAATCAGACCACTAGTCCTTTTCCTAACAGTGATTTTTCATGTGCCAGTCTTGTTTGCCCCTCAGCCCAGTTGTATTTCCTTCAATGATGAAAACAAGGAGTACTTTTTCCTTTATCAAGTTGTATAAACCACCTGAGCATCCCTAATCCACCAGAGCCCACAGCTTCCAAACTAAATGGGTACGGTCAGGCAAAGGCTAGAACTGGTGAGCCTGGGAGATGCATGGCACGGCCAGACACTTTCCATTAAAGCCTCTCACCTCTCAGTGAAGCCCCTGGGCAAAAATTTTTGTAATATTCCATCCTTTTCTTTCAAAGAGGTGACTCATGTCTGGGATCCTGCAACTTTTCCTAAAAGGGAAAGAGTGCAATTCCTGCTGTTGTAGAAGAACTGAATTCAGTGTTTTCCTTTCCTTCAGACCAGCACTTTTAACTGAACAAGGAGAAAACTGGCAGATAATCTATTAGTTTTCTGTCTTGAAATTCCAGACCATTAAAAACAACAAAGCCTATCCCTGAGTTTTAATTCAGAGGAGGGACACAGATAAATGACACAGTTGTGTTTATAGATGAGCAGATGAGTTGACCTTCAGGGCTTTTCAACTTGCTTGCAGTGAATGATGTGAAATTATTATACAAAAAAAAAAAATCAAATTGTCTTGTGATTTAAAAAGTGCTGAACCGTTCATGAAACATAGTCAAAGGCTCCAGTTGTGAGGGTTTGGGTATTTGTGCTGAATGAGAGGAATAGACTGGTTGTAAACTACCATGGCAGCCCGCTGTGGTCTGACCCCAGTCTGTTGGGCAGTCTCCCCTTCATAACCGTGGAAAGGGCTCAGCAATTTCAAGTGAGATGGGATTTAATCACCTTGATTGCCTATGTTGTCTAGGAGCACTGGGAGCTGGCCAGAAGGAAGGGGTTCATGTTGGTGCCCACACTGTCACATCATCAAAACCATCAGTTACCTCGTGGGTTTGACAGGAGTTGCTGGCCCAGCCCCTGGCTCCAGCTCCACACTGACCACTGCAGGTGTCCACACATTCCCCTGCAGGGGAAGAGCAGATGGCTTATGGCACTGGAAGGAGACTTAGGGGACAAAGGGCAAAAATAAGCAGGAAATAAAATTCTACTAATTTTGCTCCTTGTGGAATGAACTTTTATTATAGGAGTGGCAGAGCAGCCCCACAGGTCACTTCCTGTCAGGGTGAGATCCCTCTCATCTGGTTTTCAAATCAGGTATCAGTTTGTTGTGTGCACCTCTTTTAGTTCTTTTGTTCTCTCCTGAAGAAGGCTTGTCATAAGTACAGTCAGAGATTCTAGGAGTTTTTCATTTTTAACACATATTTTGCATATACATGTATGTATATACATTATATAATATTAGTGGAGCAAAGGCATAACCAGTACTTTTGTACCACCTGTGGGCATCAAAACATAACCAGACCTACATTTTACATACTGTGTATATTTTAATGTCCTTTTAAATTGTTTACAGTTGATTTTGAAGATGGTCAGAGGTTGAAATACATAGTAACTATTTTATAAGCAAGTGTTCCGAGATACAGCAGCTGGGGAAGATAATACAGTCGTTTAATAACCTGTGGTATGTCTGCAGAGTGGGTATAATTTTAAAAAGTCATATATTGCTCACAATGCTTGGATGTTATTGACAGATGAGTGAATGTAGAACCAAGTTCCAGCCAGTAAACTTCATCTTTCATGTCCTCAGGTAAGCTCATTTGAAATCTAGTAGCTACTTTTAATTGTTCATTAACCTTTGAATTTTGGCCCCTGAAGAACAGGTGGAGGCTACTGTGACTAATGTTTTGGTGGTCTAGAGCAGAGTGTGATGTGCTGATGTGGGAATAGATGCTGTAAGACACAGCAGCTTCAGCTGATGACTGAATTTCAGCTTTTAGCCTGGCTGCAGTTTTGTTTATTTGTCCAGGAGATCGGGGAATACTGAAAAAATTGTGCATTATTACAACAGTGAACAGTTGGCTGCAGTTCACATCAAGAGACAAAGAAAGTCATGCCTAATGACTAAAACAGACAGCAGGTTGCAAATTTGGACTTCATGATGCATTCCAGTCAGTAACATGAAAGACAGGAAATATCTTACATGTGCTGCCTTTGGGGGAACAAGAGAAGATATGGAGGTCAAGCATGGCTCTACTACATTTGCTGATAAATCTTTTCTAATAGTGGTATTTTTCCTTTCTCTTTTCTTTTCTTTTCTTTTTCCCCCTGAGGTACTGCCGGCAAAGCAGTGGGAAGATCACACAGCCTTGCAGCAGCTGCTCAGCCTTGGTCACTGCCTGTGAGAAGAATGGGCCCATCAGCGCGGCCGAGCGCCACTGTTCATCACCCAGCACGTGCAGAGGTGGGCTGGCAGTGACCTTGAGCACTGGACCAACAGCACTCGGCCGAGGCACTCATAATGTTAATCCATTATCTCCAGGCACAATCCAGTGATGGCTCTGGAGAGGGATGGCTCTGGAGCCATTTGTAACTGCTTGTGTTTGAGTGAAACCACTGCAACATTTGAAACCCCTGCTGTTTTTAGGGCTGACAGGGCCCTCTGTCTGTATTCCTTTACACTTTTGTAAAAATAAGATGGCAGACTTAAGGGGGTGTTATTCTTTCTTTCTGTTAGCAAAATTTGGGCAAGTCACTAGAAAAATTGTGACCTTGGTGTGGTAATGAACACAGTAAAATTGTGGATATTTTCTTCATAAATCCTGAAAAGCTGTGAAAAATGGCAACTTTACAGTTGCTATCCAAACAGACCATAATAGAGCAAATGACATTATGTGGTTCCTAATATTTTGGCTATTACTGTTCCTACTAGAATGACAAGTTAACGTTGGCTGCTTTAGGTTACTGGGGAGCAGGATCCTGGTTCCAAACAGTTGTCATTTTAAAAAGGAAAGAGTAGAAGTGAAGGAATATGTTTCATGTAATCAATGGATTTCTCTTTCTCATTTATTTAATTGCTTGATTGTGGTGAGAATGGTGAAGATTTTGTATATAATCATAATAAAAATTCAGCCATTCTATGTCAGGAAGAGTATGTGCTGAACTGTAGTTCAGTCCTGTTTCAGCAAAACCCAATAACCAAATTCAGAATAATTTCAGCATTATAGGTTAAGGGATGCAATCCAGGATTTAGAGTGCAATAAAAATCTACCGGAAGCCCAGAGAATCAGCCAAAAAATACTTCCAAAAGTCTGTATTTCCTCTGCACAATGAATTCTCAGAACGTCTTGTGGCCCAACAAGATACAAATTAGGTTGTTGGTTTCCAGATGCAAGTTATTGGTGAGGAGAATGACATGGATCAACAAGGCCGCTTGTGCACATACATATTTCTAGACCTTAAAGAGCTACTGACAAGGTAATTGTTTGATAGATGCAGTATGCTGTGGGACCACTATCCAAATAACACCAACATCAATATTTGGTCATATTGTCAGCATATGAGTGATCTGTCCTCAAATTGTGTCTGAAAGCAACAAAACCACATTTTCTCAGAAAAAGTTGCATTTGCATGTTCAGTGGAGAAAAACCTCACGCTGGTGATAACACACTGTGGTCGAGTTGCTCAAAATTGCAGAGTAACTTCTGCCAGACAAATACACACTGAATATATTCTGTGAAAACTAAGCACGAGCTTGGCTGGCAAAGTACAGCCCTACTCAGACATGCTTATTCTCCAAATGAACTCCGGGAACCAGTCTTGAAATTCCAACGCAGTTGGAATTAAAACTCGCATTGCTCTGAGAAACACCATGAGTTTTTTGAGTTAGTGAGTAGGATTGGTTGCTTTAATTTGAGCCTTTCATAAAGCAAATTAGAAAAAAAATGAGATTGATAGCATTGAAAATGTCCATTTATATATTATTATACTTTGGTCTACTTACGTTTTTCTCCATAATCATATTGTCATAAACACTTTCCAGTGAAAGTTTAATTTTATTTTATTTTTCCAGTCCAATGAACTTTTAGGAAGACGAACTGAATAACATTAACATAAATCAGAAAGTGTTGATGGTTGTGTTTCCACGCATTGGGGCCATCTATGAAGGAAGTTACAAGGCAGTTTTCATGTATGAGGTAAGAAAATGGTCTATTCTAGATTTTAAAGCATTTTAGGAGACTTTGACCTTAGCAGTGTATGTCGTGTTAAACCAATAAATTAGAAGTGACTCAGTTCCAGTAATAACAAATCTGAGCAGGCTTGAAGTTTCTGTAAAATGACCTTAGAATAAATTCCACCTCAAACAGGTTTCCGGGTTTTCCCTGATATTTTTCAGCTATGGGTGTGTGTAAAATATTAGATGTTATCCTTTCTTTAGTGTCACTAGTGCCACACCATTCAGGCAGTGCATTTGTCTTGTCCTGGGGCTAAAAAAAGCCTAAACTTTTACTTGACACTCTTTCTTGTTATAGGGTCTTGCATGCATGTTTGTCTGTAGAAAAATAGTTCAGTGTTGCTGGTGTGTCTTTCCATTATTGCCATTTTTCTATTTTTAACGTATTTTTCATTAACATGCTATAATTCATGTTAAAATTCAGTGTGTCCTGTTTTCTTGACTCTAGATATTGCTCCTTGAAAATGCAGATTTGCTGAAAAACTGTTGAAAAATTAAACAGTTTCCTTTACTCTAACATGAAAAACAATCTCTCAAAACAAATTGGTTCAGAGTTCTCAATGGAACGTGTTTAAAAATGAATGGGAAAACATTTGTCTTCGTAATGGATAGTGTATTTTTAGGTAGTATAAATTTTATAGCCGTGATAAAGTTTTATGAATTTTAACAAATGTCCTTCTCAGAATAACTTGGATCTTATTGTCAATGCGTTATCTGGAAAAAGGTAATCAGATCTGTCTAAAAGCGAGGAATTTACAAGTGGGAAGTTGCATGGGTTTGGGAAGAGAGTTAAAAATCACTCCCTGCTTGCTAGTCCCATCAGCTTCCAAACTTGGGCTTCACAGCTGAACTTGAGGAAAAGTCCCTGAAATTGCCGTGTGTCTGTGTCCTACGTGCTGGCTGGCACCCGGGCCTGCAGGTGTGCCTGCACTGAACTCAAAATCCTCCAGTCACCTTGAGCTGCATGCTCAATTTAATTCCAGCTATAGCCAGGGACACAAAACGTTTTATAATTACTGGTTCAAACCCCATTACATTTATGGATCCAGCTTGCAGGGTGATCCTGTGCAATGACACAAGATCTGCTTCAGCAGAAACTGGGAAGCAATGAGTTTTACCATTTTTTTTCCTGTTCACTTTAAACTGTTGACATGGTGCTAAATTCAGTACGCTGAAGGTGTTTCCATGTGTCACTTCTAATAGGATACAGGTGTCAGACAATTTGAGATTATTTCAAACCTAATTTTCTTAGAGTGAAGATACAAACAGTTACACCAGAAGCAGATGTTGGGCCTTTCTCACCCCTCCGAAATGTGGTTTGGCATCCATCCAGACTGAGTCTGTGGGGAAAAAGAGAAAATTATATTTAATTTTGGCTTGCTTGGTTTCCTCCTTTCAAAATCTACATGAATGTGTAATAAAAAAACAAACCCATCCCTTTTCCCTCTGCTTTACACAGGGGCTAATTATCTTGTTGCAAACAGATGGAGTACAGGCAGGTTGGGATGTGAACAATTTTCCATCTCCATGCTATCACTGTGGCCCAAAAACTGATATAAAATGCTGTCTTTTCCTTTCTACCCTCTTACCCCTGTCTCTACCACTTACATTTCTAGTGCATTGATGCTGAATTAACAGCCAGAAAGCAGAAGGGTGTCAAGGACTGCACCTAAACCACTGCCTGGGGGTCCTGCCTCTGGTCGACCTCCATTGACCTACCTGGGAGTGGTCACTGGCACTCAGGAGAGAGGCCCTAAGAGAATCTCCTGTCCCTCTGCCTTCCAGCTGCTTCTGTATTCCCTAGCTTTAAGTAAAATCTCAGCTATACACATGGATACAAAAACCAGATCATTTGTTGGCACTGGGCTGTCCTGAGGACAGTAGGTGTTCTCCATCAAGAGCTTCTTTGAGTTTAGTTACACTTCATCAGATGTAGATGTCAGAAAAATTGGGCTCATAATCCTGATGTTACAACCCTGTAGAAAAGAAGACCCTACTCAGAGGTTAGCCGTGTGAATTTTGGGTTCTGCTGTCCTATTACCTCCTTCTGTAACTGCTCTTAGTAAATGAATCTTGTGACTATAAATCCCACGGTGCTACAAGAGTATTTAAAGACAAATTACAAAAAAATGCTCCCGCTGAAAGGGGTTTTTTAATCCGTATTTGTCGGTGATTCAAATGCTGCTGAACAGCAAATCCTTTAAGAGCCTTAAATGGGAAGTGAAGGAGCAGCATATTTATATCACTCAGCCCTACATGCCAGAGGAAGAAGGGCACAAAGTCCTTCCACACACAGTGAGGACTCTCTGGACTGACAAAAATACAGAGAGAAGAATGAGCAGATGGTGGACAGGAGGCACTAAAGCCACAGCTCATCTGCACGCTGCTGGTCAACATTGCACTGGGAAGGTTCTCGAGTCGGCTCGCTGCCAAGGCCGCCCACAGAGGTGGGTTAATATAACCAATAGGAGGCATCCAGTGTTGGCTTGCGAATCAAAGGCCAAATTGTGGAAATGTCACTCTGCAAATGGGGTTTCACTGTGCTGCCAGGAAGTTCTCTAGAGGTATCTGAAGACCAACCCGGTAACAGGAAATTAATCAAAAGCATTTTTGAGTGGATCCTCTGCTAGTGAGTGCTACTGTGGCTATTTATACCACTGAACTACAGCAATTTACCCTGTTAAGGAGCTGCTCAGATGTCAGATATTAGCCACTACCAGAACAAGTGACCTTTCTGCACAGTACATTAAGAACAAAGAGATAGAAATTCCCATTTTCCAAGCATGGTCCAAAAAAACTTCTGTGCTCTTGTTAAACCAGCTGCATTGAAGAGGAGTGATTAGTACAGGCCTTTTTTTTTCAGCCTGCACCTGTCTCTAGTTCCACAGCTGAGGACACACTGAAATCTACTTCCCTAAAGACCTGATCCTGTAAGAACTTCAGGTGGTAATTAAATTCATCATTATCTGCATCTATTTCTACTTAAACTCTTGAGAGGAAAAACCACCTGAAGGCCAACAGTTGCTGGACCTTGCATTAATGAGTTACCCACAGGAAAAAAAAGCTCCTCCATTTCTCCATCCCTAAGTGGGTGAGATTCTTCTTGGGTTTTGTTCTTATGGAAGTCAAAGGTTTGTAAAGGGGGGATGATCAGTTTTGAGCAGCCTGGTGTGTCAGTCTCTTCAGAAGGTGACAGCTTCATTTCCAGCTAGGAAAGAAGGTTCCATATCCGTTCTATCAGGAAGTTACACAGGAAAGAAATGCACCAAACTACTTTGGAAAAGACGTAAGTGTGACTTTTTTTCTGATGAATTTAAGACTTTTTTAGGGAATAATCTGGGTTCAGTATTGTCCCTGGAGAAATGGCAGACTGCAGAACAGTCATTTTTTCCTCCTGGAGTATTCCTTTATTGCAAAAATGTTTCAAGTCCCCAGAGTGCCTTGAGATATTCCACTTATTCCATATAAACAAGCAGTGGCATTTTTAAAGAGAGGGCTTCATTTGAAGTATCTCCCCTCCTTCATAGGAACAGCTTTTTTAGTCTCGATTATTTTTCTGAGGTAATTCTTACCCATTGGTCTCACCCACCTTTGCAGCTGAAGTTTCTCCACATTCCCTCAGTTGCTCTTCACCTGTGAACAGGCACAGTGCCAGCAGTATGATTTCTGGCACAGTGACACAGGAAAACTAATGGCTTCAAAATTGTCTTTATTGGCATTTTTTTTTGATCCAAAACCATTGGATATTTCTGCCTTTAAAATGTGATGGATGCTTGGAAATTGACTGGTATTATATAAGTAAATTATTCTTTGTACAGTAAGTCAGAGATCCCAAATGATCTGTATTTCTGGGGAAGAAAAAAAATCAAAATAGAATGTGAATTGTTTTGTGACAAGGTTCTGTGTGTGACTGAGGGAAGACAACAGGGTGCTCACTGCAAGTTAATAGCCAAAGCATGCACAGGGCTAAAACATGTCAAAACAGGATAATAATGATACATTATTGTCATACAAAATACTGCTTCATCATGACCCAAAGTGTCACACCAGGTTTCATCACATGGCAATTAGGTGTGAGGTTCTAAATAAGATTAATTTTCAAAGGGACTTGGAGCCTTTTTTTTGTAGATTAATTCTACTGTTGTCACTGCCTAAAATAGGAATAGTTGAAATAGGAATAAAATTAGATTTTTTAAGACAAATGCATTTAATGGGAACAATATTCCCCAAAATGCCTTTCTATGGAATTAAAACCAAACTAAACAAGAAATTTAGAAAGCATCTTAAATAATTTTTAGACAAATTTTAGAAAGATGTCAGATTTAGGGAGAAATTTTTTTTTGCCTCCTAAAAATAGTTATTAATTTATCTAACTTCTATATATTTAAGGCACTTGTAAGATTTTTTAAATTTCAAGGCAATACCAGAACTTTATATAGTTAGATTTTGATTGCATGAAAGAAGATGACCATTTTTGGCATTCTAGTCAGCTAGTGAATAAATTCCCTAAAAACTAGGGCTATGAACCAGAAAATGTTATTTGTTAATTTTGCTTATAGTTATTTAATTTTAATTATAATACTTTAAAGCTATTTAAATCTACATTTCCATCATGTATAAGTTAATGTAGCATATTTTTCAGAAACAATCAAGGTCTGGTAATACAGATCACTACAGAGCCCCTAATTAAATCTTTGATGAGAGTTTCAAAGTGATTTTTAAATGTGCACGTGGCTTATAAAATGCTTTACAAAACCTCTACTTCTGTCATTGTGACTTCACAAATGTTCCTCTGGCATTGTCCAAGTTTAATTTCCATTCAAATTCAAAATGGAAGTGTTTGTAATTGAGTAATTGCCTTGTAAATAGATGTCTGTAGGCAGGGAAAACAATTCATTTTCACACTAGCTTTCCTGTGTAAGTGATAATAAGGATCCATCTTACTGATGTCAGCAAGCCCCAGGCCCACCTGCCCCTCTGACAGCAGAAAAATGGGGTGTAAAGGTGTGTTGGGTTTTTTTTTCTGGAATCATTTCCTTGTAATCGAATTCCATTCTTTCTTCCATTTTAAGACAGGCTTTCACTGCCTCATGTTACAACATGAGGTCTGCAGCGATAAGCAGGGCTGCCTGTAGGCAATTAGAGACCTCGGGGCTTTCAGAGTCTAGTCACTAAAACACGTTACAGCTCAAGGCATTGTTTAACAATCCGAGTCTCTTACAGCTGTGAAACACTCCCATCATCAAGTAGGTCTCTGGGACTCCCTCAGGAACGGCAGGCTCTAGATATCCAGCTGCTAGGAACAAAAATAAATCTCTTTGAAGACTTATTTGCCATCACATTGTGTGAGGATTTAGAAAGACTGAAGTATTCTAATCATTAATCTCCATTCATCAAATCTTGTCGTTCTTAACAAAACTCTAAAATAGTTTCAGCTGTGAGTTGGATGTTGATGACACCAAGCTCTGTTTGTAGGTATCAATTCCGTGGTATAGACGTGCCACACACAGGAAGTGCCTGTTGTAATCAGAACAATTCCTGCCCATGCAGAGACACCGGGGAGCATTTCACGACTCATTATTACTGATGTTCTTGGCTGTCCTGGAGGGATAACAGCAGAACTTTAATAGCTATTGATAATCAGCTTCTGTTGACCAGTATTAGAATCTCTTTCATTAATGGTCAATCAGTCTTTGCCACTGACACGTGATGTTTGTTGTCACTGCTGTGGTGTAATAGTAGCAGCAATCACTGCCATTAGAAGTGATCACCTCACAGAAATAATCACTGCGCTAATTTGGTTGAAAAAATATCTTAATGCTTCTCAAACTCAACAAAACCTGTAAGTCCTGACTTCACTGGGGTGGGAAGAAACACCATCTTTCTCCTCTCTTTTCCGAGCTGCTTGTTTTAAAGTAGTAACTTTCTCCTTTTTATTTTTTTCAAGATATTTAAATTTCATTGCTGACATAAAAAGAAAGGAAATTAAAACATCAAGGAAAATCCATCTGCAATTAAAACATTCTTTGACCTCTTCCTTGCTAGTACTTAAAAACATGAGATAAATTAATAGCAAACATGCTGCACAACTTAGAGGTGAGCTCTTAATGACTTAAAGGCTTTTAGGCTGCCAAGTATTTCCAAAGGGACCCCGGCTTATTTCACTAGACTGATTTTCCTTATGGTGTTCCTTCTTTTTTATAAGCCATGTTTTGCTTCTCTCAGCCTTCCACCCTTCTGGAGCAACCCAGAGACCATCAGTGTCCCACCTGTGATGTTGGACTAGTCTGGGATGTGCAGTCAGCAGAAGGAAAGGTTACTGCATGTGGGGAAATATGCTCGATCTCCATGTGCACAAATATCCGAAGTGAGCACTTCAAAGGAATAGCAGTTTATTGCTGGCCAAGCACATGGATATTGCAGGAACACCCTCGTTGTTCTCTGCTCATCTAGGAGAAAAACTCCCCCAGACTTCAGGAAAACTTTGCAACAGCACTTCTCAATACCCTCTGTCAGAGGCACAAAAAGTCCTCAAATAATTTAGGGAGAAAAACCTCATCCTGCTTCAGAGACAAGATAACTTTCAGAGGTGCAGAGGTTAGACTGTCTTCCCAAATGGATACAGCATGGGAGAGGAATAAAAAGTCCTAGCCCAAGAATTATTTTTGAGGGGTTTTGTTTTCTTTTGAAGCATGAGCCAAAGCCCCTTGCAGGCTTCTGTGGAAATGTTCACATTAACATGAGTTTTTAATATTTCTGGGGTTTGAATGAGTCTATTTGATGAAGGCGAGAGAATAATGTTGAAATTGCTATAAAATGTTAAAAATATTTTGACCTGTTCTTGAATTTTGATATATTTTTCTAAGTTGTGTGGTTTTGGCTATGGTTTTATTTGTGCCCATTGCTGCAAGTAGGGAGAGCCCAGGCAGTGCTTATGCAGAGTAATGAGGCAATGCCTCCAGTGGCCCTGGTGACTTCACCTTCTTTCTCATTCCAATTTCCCACCACATTTCCTGTAGCTTCTGATATTTTTATTTAATTATTCCTTCCCAGAGAAGATTTTTCCTCTAATTGTTATTTCCAAGGGCTTTCTGTCTGATTTATTTCCTATTTTCAGAACTCAGTGAAGTAGAAAACCAATGTTAGTCTTTGGTGGCCAGGGAAAATAAGGAAAGTTCGTGGAGGTGGTCTCCAGATGATCTGGCCCTGACTGAAGCAATCTCCTTTCACAAGGAGGGAGCAAAGGGCTGGCAAGTGCAGGTAAATCTGCCTGCACTCCATGTGCTGAGAAATCACCCACACAAACACGTTCCAGCTCTGGCAGTGTTCAAGTAATGGCTATTACTGCTGCAGGGAGGAAATAATTAAAGCCATTTCTTGACTCTGACAATTTGATACTGGTGGTTTTCAATAGCAAATTACCACCATCTGTACAGCAAAATTCAGCTACTGCAGCAATTATTCAGCAGAGCTTACCACAGAGGTCCTAGGAATTTTTCATTTTCTAGATGTCCCCTTGTTAGATGTGACCTGCAGTCAAGACCACGATGGCAAACTGCATCTCCTGCGTTAGAAATGTAAATGAAACCATATGGAAAGCTGAATATTCTGTGAAAACCCCAGTGGCAAATGCATCAAAGATGGAAAATGAAAGACTGGAAAGACATCTCAGTGGCTTTCTTAATTACGTAACAATTTCAAGTTTCCAGAGCAATTCAGAAGTAAAATTTTCACCAAAATTAGGGCATTTCATTCCCACATACTGTTATAACTGTTTTACATAGTAAGCACAAAGAATGTGACTGTACAAGCTGAAAACTCACATCTACAACCCACAGCAAGCAGCACAGCCCTCCACATTTTCATTGCTGCTGAAAGAAAAGGACAGCAAAAAAGTTAAATAAGCTCTGCACATCCCTAACTCAAATATTTCTTTTTAAACATTAGCTGGAAAAGGTAATATAAACCTAAGCAGGAATGAGAGGCTGTGAGTTGAAATATGTTTCTAAAAGAGAACTGATTTGGGATTGATAATAAAATTACTGCCTTATTTCACCACTTATGTTGTAACTATGTGTCTGTCAGGGTTTTATGTTATAATCCACTTTGGTCGTGGATTTAGTGATGTATAAAACTTGAGTTTAGTTTGTAAATTGGCACTCTGTCTTCAGCTCTATTTCACTGTAGTTTAAGCTGCAGAACCCAATCAAGGCATACTATAATTTGCTGTAAAAGTATGCAGTAATTTTTAATTAGAGCTTCAGACTCCAGCAATCTTTTGGGTGGCCTAGTGAGAGATAAAAATAGCTTGTACACTTATCAGCTGATAAGTGAGAGAATTTAAAATAGATTGTAGTCTTCATAGGCCCTAGTCACCTAACTAGGCTGTGGCAAAAATCACCTCTAGACGTGGGACAATTAAACCCCTGCTTCCCTTTAGAGAAGAGAGAAACATGCTTGAAGTCCTAGGAAATCAGAACAACTTTCTCAGATCAATTTAATTTAGATATTGATATGCAGGTACCAGGCAACCTAATAATGCATTTAATTGACTGTACACACTTATATTTCGAAGTTGATAAGGAAGAGAGCCTCTTATTGTAATGATGTATTATCGCAACTATCATACAGTAGTTTTCCTTTCTCATTGCAAGCAATGTACTGTGCAGGGTATGGTCAGATTTAACCAGTAGCCATCATCCAAGTCCTCCTTCTAAACTTCAGGAAACTTAGGTCACAACATTTTTTTCTGGTAGTACAAAATTCAAGTGCTGTGCAGAGGAGCTAAAAGGAAACTAAGTAGACTGGGAAATATTTGTAAAGTTTTGAAAAGCAAGGGATTCTGCTTTGTATTCAGTTAGATGTACATTATAGAGAAAAAAATAGCTCAGTGAATATTTTCATTTCACTTTAAATCTCCATTTGACATGAATGTGGACAGACCAAGCCAGGGTATTATATTCACATCAGCAACGCTGTGAGGCGCTGTGATGACTTACTGCAGTGAGACCCATATAAATCAGTATTGATTGGCCACTTACTTTGAGCCTACTTAATTAAAACCAACACCAGGGCGCAGCTTCCAGGCAAATCCACAGGGCTGTGATTTATGAGTGTGCTTGGGAGAAAGAGGGAAGGACACCCTGTAACAGTTCTCTTTATGTTGCAATTGAGATCTATCTTGTGTGAGGTTAAATTAAGAGTTTAAAAAGAGGAACTGAATGAGTGCAATAAATAAACTAAAAGGACTGTTTTGTCGGTATCCAGGCTGTTTTAGAGGACTTCTGGCTTCTTTCCAGGGTACCTGACTGTCTCATTGCATGTTGGTATCCAACATGAAGCTCCCTAATGTTAATGATAAAATTCTTTCCCTGTAACTGGGGTTGGAGTGAGAACAAGTTGCGTCACTATGTTATCAGGTAGGTCTTTTGTGTTTCTGCTGAATGTATTTAGTTCCACAAATAAATCAAATTATAGCTATTTATTTACAGTATCTCCATCTGGGGGAATCCACCAAGATAATTTGAAGTGTGGTTTTTTTTCTAGAAATGTACATAATCCACTCCTTATTTTTACCTCTTTCTTGATGCCTGGGGAGCAGTCATTTCTTTTTTAGCAGGCTAGTTTAGGCAACAAGTTGTACTTCATCTGACAGCCTTGTGTATTGTGTGTGTTTGTTTGACCAGAGAGATGTGTGAGATGCAGAGAATACAACCCTGTGTGTCACTAATGAAACCCTGGGGCTTTTACACCTCCAGATATTTCTGTTTCTCAATGGCCAGTGAGGAGGAAAAGCAAGGAAAATCTCACAGAACAAAATGCCATAAGGAATTGTTTCTCATCTGCTCATATTTGAACAAAAATAAATATAGGGAATTATGCCTTTAAAGGTTCAAGCCTTTGAATTGTTCTTAGCAGGCATAAGTCAAGAAGTCACTTGCAACACAACTGGGTTTGTTTTTTATCAGCACTTTCAATATCCTGAATCTCTGCTTGCTATTGCAAACAGTTTGGTGAGGGAGCAGCTGAGGTGCCAGAGGACAATGTATCACTCTCTAAGGGGAAAGTCTTGGACATTGTTAAGATAAAGGCAAGAATAGTTTAGAGAAGTGTGATTTAGGCAGTGAATTAAGTTTTTTTCTATTTCTCCCATAGCAAGAAACAAGCCTTAGAAAATATTTTTTTATATCTGATGCTAGAAGAAACCAAACTTTAATTCATCTCCTTTTTGTACTAAGTGTTACTTTGTGTTTTCTGAACATTCTAAATTAAAACAGATAACTCCATTGTTTCTAGAGAACTTTACTGATAATCTCTTAGTTGAACTAATGCACTTGGCTGAAATCATCCACTTCATTTTAGTTCTTTAGTTTTGTTCATGTATATTAATTTCTGAAGACTGGCAGGCATAAGTTCTCTGTATTCAGAAGATTAAATTTTTGAAGGTTTTGAACCTTAGAAGCTACAGAACGTACTGCTTAAAGTATTTCATCTTGCGGTTTTGTCAGGAGTCTGAAAAATTTTGCTTTGTTTCTTGTGTTACCTGTAAGGGACATTAAGTTCTCCCAACAAATATGTATTTGGAAGAAGTTCTTGTGAATGAAAAATATTTTATTGAATACAGATTATTCCTCACAAAACTCTTTGAACCATTTGCTTTCTCATTCTTATGCTTCACTCATTTTCTTAATTATGTTCATGGCATCAATGAGGGATGGCATTCTTTGAGGGATGGTGTCTCTGACTTTCCTGAAAAGCTCTCTTTTGAAAACTTTCCTTTTTGGAGCTTGGTATTTCAGGAAAGGCCATGGTACAGTCGAGCTTATTATAGAAAACCTTCAAAGAGGGGTACATGTTAATCTCTGCATTAATGCTGGAAGAGCGTATGTCCGTGCTTTCCCAAACATTTACATGGAGATTTAACAGGGCAGAAGCCCCTGGACTTTTGTGTGGGCGAGAGCATTGCTGCCTTGTGATCTGGTGTTAACACAGATAGCACTAATAAACTGCAGGACTTGCTGGGATGTTTCCCTCTCCTATTAAGAAATAAATTGATATAAAGTAATATTTCTCTCCACTGCCATCTAGTGAAGTTGCTACGCTCTGTAAAGGCTTTGAGACTCAGCTGAGCATTTTAGTAGTGAACTGTATCTTATGGCACACAGGACTTTGTGCAGAAAATCCAGTTCACTGCAGAGTTGCTAATATTCATCCCTGGGGTAACAGCAAACAGTACAAAATAAAGGAGGTACAATAAATTTAATCATAGGATTCTATCAATGGTTATGATGATAGAGATAGTCAAAAGGGTTTATACATGTTACCAGTGTTGCAGAAATGACTGGCAACACCTAGATTCAAGCTGTAAATAATGCAAGGACCAAAACCTCTGCAGGGTGGTGGAATGGTTTAAATTTAGGCTTTTTTGGTAGAAAGTACACAGGTTTCCTGGGGTCTGTATCTGCTGGTTCAAGTCCATATCTTCAAGCCTGCAGAGTGATGCCCACCAAAATCCTCACTGGAGTTCTTTGGCCTAGAACTTGAATGACACTTTTTAAAAACAAGTTTTTGAGGTTTTCGGTAATGCCCAGGTCGTGCTGGGCCACACACAGGAAGGGAGTGCAATGACAGAGCTCCTGCTTCCTATGCTGGGATAGGCACCCAGAGGGGTCATGCTGTGAGCACATTGCACCTCTCCATTTCTGCTCAGCTCAGTGGGATTGATTTTGTTTAAAGATCCTTGACTATTTTTGTAACACACAAGTAGGTCAACCCATCGCTTCCTGATAGTGGAAATAGCTAAAATAGGACATACGGATCTGAAATCATTATTCTCTTCATGTATCATTTAGTGAGCAAAATCTCTCTCTTAGTATTCATGTGAAAGTCATCTTGAAATCAGAAGCTGTTCCCAATGCAGGAGACTAAAATCAACTTGATAAAAGATATAGTATTAGTATGATTTAGGAGAAGAAAAAAATCAAGGCAAATGAAAACCATGGCTGAAATGTATATTTCCACTGCCATAGCCGAGCAGTAGCTGTGCACTGCGATTCATTTGCTATCTTTCCACTTCTGTTTCACAGGCAGGATGGAAAAGCCCAAATTCCTACTGATCTGTACATTTGTGCACTTCTCTGTAGCTGTAGTAGCAGTGTGGTGGTTTGTTTGTTTGTTTGTTTTTCAGTTTTCTTCTTCCAGACTTACATTCCACAGAATCTACTGGGCTACACGTAATGGCAGATTTAATGAGTATCCCTCAGCTCTACCTGAACTAAACAATACCTTAATACAGAAATGAAAGGTGATTCTATGTTTTAACTTGGGGTTAACTGCTAAAGTTTGTGTTTTCAGGTGGGAATGACACATGTATAGACTTGCTGTATTTTCTAAAGTTGTGTAAAGGAAATAAAACAAACTGGTCATCTGGCAAATAAGAGATAAGTGCAGGGTAGAGTAGGTTTCTTATTAGTATTTATTTTGTAGCTGACTCTTTTTTAAGGTCTTTCACTGAATTGTATAGTAAATTGTAAATTACAGAAGAAAATTTCTTAACTTTGTTTGCAAAATGTATAAGAAAGTCAGGAATCCTTGAAATATCTGAAGCTTGTAATTCTGGATGAGTTTGCTATATTCAGTAATTGGAGCTATGTTTAAAGAAAAGGAAAATCCTTTATATTACTGAAGAAAGGCTAAATAGGATTGAGTTGTAGCCACTACCTGCCTGGCCAAGCAGAGTGACTGAAAGAGTTCTTGTTTTACCTGTCTCTAGAGGCAATGAATAACTGTCTGCTAAATAATCTTAAATCACAGTCTGCCCAGGCATATTTACAGGGCAGCGAGACAATGGCCATGCTGCTAATTATAATTAAGCAAACAATTTGGTTCATTGACAGCTTCACTACTCATCTCTTTTTTATATTTTTCATTTCCAGCCAATTTGCATTTAAGCTTCTTTATTCAAGGAGTCACGTTCCTAAGTTAGAAGCAATGACATCTGAACACTTAATTGCATATCGCCGTAATACTTACACTTCATTTTTATTGAAAAATTACAATTCTAGGAAGAAAACTTCAACCAGTGCATTTTCTTTAGAGTTTCATCCAGTGTTGCAAGGGGATGGCATAGAGAGAGTCTGGTTCCTAAGCAGCCCTTTTACCAATAAGCAGCTAAGAAAGTACATTAGGAACTTAGAGGTGTTAAATGCATCAGGAAGAAATAAAAACTTGAATTATTATGGTATTCTCAATCCAAATTTTAAATCCTTGTTTTGACATTACCAGGTGAGGTTTTAGTATGTAAAAGTTCTCTTTTGTTCTTTCCATGATTTTTTATGTTGGACCTGACAAACTCCAAGCTTTTTTGTATGTCCCCAAAAAACATCAGAGCTTATGGGTATCCCAGTGGGATGTAAATTGCCTTGATGTCTCAGGGTCAAAAGCAGCGTGCCACATGAAATGGCACATCCCATTAGGAAAAGTAACAAGAAAGAAAAACTCCAGGAGTCCAAAGCCACTTGTTCACTTGGAGTAAGCTGCATGATGGATAGGGAGTGATAGAAGAGGGATAATACAGGGCATTTTATTGAGACACAGGAAGGCTGAAGATGGATTACACCCCTAGTTTTGCACAGTGCTGCTTCTACACATGCTATTAAATCCAGACTGGAAAATGAAGGTAAAATACTGTAGGATGTGTTGAATGTGGCTTTGCGTTGACTTCCAATGCTCTCATTATTCCATTGCATTATTGGTTTTAATTCCATACTGTAAAAATGGTGTGTTGAAAACATGAATCAGATTGATCAGGTGTATGAATACAGAGCAATGCTGGACTACTGCACTTGGATTTGATAAAGCAATACTAAAGTTACTCATTCTGCCAGCAAGTTGAATACTGTCCTATTTTCACAAGAGAAAAAAAAGGTTATAAAAAATGGGACATCAAGAATGATTTTAAAATAATTTTCCAGTGAAAAAATATATGGATTTTACTTTTAGTCCAGAGTAGCATATAGTATCTGCAGAGATTGCTTGTTTTGTCAAACTTTTCTAATCCAATAGCAGACCAGGTTTTTGTTGTTTGGTTGTTGATTTTATTTTTCTTAGAAGTCATCCTGGCTGTTATATCCTCTCTTTCTGCTTTCCAGTCAGGCAGTAATTGCATTCCACTTTCTTCACAGGGCATCCATTTCATGTAAAAATGGTGCATATTAAAATAGAAACACTGGGAGAAGGGAGAAAGATTTAAGTTACAAACACTGAAGGTGATCTTGTCATGTAAGAAGAGTGTCAGGCCCAATATTCACCTCACCCCACAACCTGTATCCTGAAACTGTCAAAAGTGAATACTTGGGAAGAGTGGAAGTATTCCCAAGCAAGTAATGGTAAAAGTAAAGACTCCCAGGGAAACTTGTTTGCAGTCTACATGTCTTAGCCTCTCTTGGTGGACATAATTCAAAATAATGTTATAACAATCAAATCATATTTGTAGAGAAGAACAGAATTCATCAGCCATATATTATTGTGCAAATATATTTACAGTTTTAATTTTCTTTCCATTTACTGAAACAGTAGAATGATTAAGTAAAATTTTTTTACAAAAACAAATGAGTGCTTTTTTTTCCCCAAGGAAAAGGCATAGAGATACTGCTAATAAGGCTGGATTCCTTTGATGTCAGGCCTCATGCTGCATAAACTTCATGGACCCATCATTAGTCCTTGTCAACTCTTAGGGTCTTTTGGCTTGGGGCCAAACAATTGATATAGTGGAGAGCTTCCAGCTAAAATAACATCTTTATCTTCCCATCCATCAGATTGTTGGTGGAAGATAGGGCTAATTTGTCACTCTACCCACTTGGAAAAGTTTGATAAATAGCTTAATTAGACTTTTTTTTTTTTTAAGAAATCATAGTTCTTGAGAACTAGGGGTTGGGAAAACAATGGCTAAGGGTTGAATTAAAAAAGGAAAATATTTTTTCTTCAGTACAGATCACAGGAAACACAACCATTATACAAGCAGGAGGAGATGTGGAAAGAATACAGTTGTTTGGAAGGGTTTCAGGGACAAAAAGCCTAAACCACCCTAACACACCAATGTTCTGTGGGCTCTGCAGCTGCCCAAAGACTGTGGCAGACTCTACAGAAACATCCACCTGCAGAGTGCCTTGTTAAACATGCTGCCCTCAAATTGCAGTGCACTTAAACCTTTGTGTTTAGGCCTTCAGAACAGATAGCCAGACACCCTTGTGCCACAGAGAACATCTAAATAGATCATTAACTAACTCTCTGTGATGTTTTTTCTATCTTCCAGCATGCCATCTACACCGAAGGGAGCTGTGCTTTCCAGTAGGCTCCCAGGGTTAGTGCCTACACCATTCAAAGACAGGACTTTGCTACAAATCTCATCCTTCACTTTCGGAACAAAAAGGGGGATGCTCCAAGGCCATGGATGAAGGACTGAGCAAGTCCAGATCACAGTCTTGAATTTTTCTGCTCAGAACCTGCTACAGGCAAAAGGATATTTGCATTTTCTTCTTTTCTTGAGGTAATTTTGGGGCTTACGAATCGATCAACCTACATGGATTAAAATCATTGAGTTTGACGTCTTTCAAACTTTCAGCCAGAAAAAAGGTAGAGAGAAGCCGAGTAAAGTTCTCTTGACTGTTGTTTCTACCACCATATTTGGATAATTATCCTTCCATTTTGCTTAATTATGGCATGTATTCTCACATGTCGATGTGGCTGTGACAGCTGCAAATCTTAACATGTTAGCTGTGTCTGGGCTTTGTATTTCTAATCATCTTTTTATGTAACTGTTTCATTTGGGTCACTAAGGGAATATATTTCTCCTTTCTCTGGTCTGACATAAATTAACAAAGCAAGAGACAAACTGTATCCTCCTTTTTTTGATAAACTGTCCAGAAATTGGATGTAATTCAGAAATAATTTTAAAACTCTTTAACCTCTAGGCAGAAACTTATAATAGTAAGGAAAAGACAAACATTTTTTAATTAAAAAGATTTAGAATCCCTTTCTCTGTAGAACACTAATCTGAAATGACACTGAGGGGTGATAGGCCTGGTATTAGTGCTTCCCCAAGGAAATGTCTTATCTTTTGCACTAAATTAATTGTGTCTTTCTCACACATGCTAAAGCTGTCAGTTTGGGCATTCTGTGTAAGGAAGCTCATGATTTAAAGTTCAGTTTCTTCAGAGAAGAAAGGCAAAACAAAAGTGTTTAAATAATAATGACCTCTTATGCCCCGGTCTCCACAAGCCCTTCTGAAGAGGATAGCCAGTAACAGTAAATCATTCACATTCCTGGAAAAGTCATGGAGACAGGTTGTGGGAGCAGCCTCCACGTGGGTCAAGTCCTGGAGGCGTGATGTGTAACAGCACTGTGGCAAATGCCAGGATAAAGTGGTGATGGGTTGGGATAACATGGAGGTCTGGCAAGGGCATCATTGCAGAGCTCTGCTGGCCAAGCTCCCAGCACAGTTACAACCAAAAATTATCCCTCCTGACTCCTTGGGGGCCTCTCCAAGACCAGATAATTGCAATGCAAATGCCACATGGGAAGTGTGCTCCATCCCTCCATGCCAAGGTCACCAAAATGGGGCCTTGGTGACCCAGTGCCAGCAAGCACTGGTGTGTTACTAGCATGGCTTACAAGGTGGGATGGAGCAGGGGCTCCTGAAATGGCAGTGAGCAGTGGAACTGCTTCATCCTACCTGTCAAGCCATGCCAGGAGCATGGGTTCTTGGAAGTGTGAGTGCAGATGCCTCAGAACCTCTGTGACATGGAGTTTGGTACCTTCCCTGCAGCAGTTTTCCAGCTGTGACATGTGTAAGAACTCACCAGAAGCCTTGTCTGGGCTATTCTGGCTTGTTCTCCATTGCTGCCTTCACCCAGGCCTGTGGCAGGAGGGCTGCACTGGCCTCCAGCTCAGCAGGTGTTGTTTGCAGAGCCAGTTTTGCAAAAAGTGCCTTATGTGCTGTTTTGCACGACCCTGATGCTGGCATCAGCTGCAAAGTGCCCAGCATTAGTGTTCGTAGGTTAGAGCTCTAAGGTTGTGCTTGTTGCAGTGGGACATCTTTAATAGAACAGGGCAAAAATGATGTTAAAAGGCATGTCATGCTCCCTTGAGCAGTGTAGTGGTGATGGCTGGACCAGCTACCCTAGGTGAAGCTGTTCATGCACAGGATCTGGTCCCAAAACAGGAATTGCCTATATGCCCAGTGAAGTGAAGATAAATTGTATTTACAGCTTTAGATCTTCACTAGGAAATCTGATATATCTAACTGCAGAATCTAAAAGCTCAACAACGTGGCTACACATAGGGACATGAAAAGTGAATTTACAGGATTAATTTTTTTTTGCATTGAAGAGAAAAGAAATCAAGCATTTTCTTCTGTATAAAAAAATGTCTTGGACACAAGTAAAAAAGCAGTATGTTAATCCCTGTGTTACTGATTTACTATTTTAAAGTAAATGAATATATCCAATATGTTTTACTATATTTTAAAAGTAGGAACTGTCAGAAATAAAACTCACTAAGTCAAGAGTAATTCTTTTTGATTTAGAGCCAGTTGTGGTTATTAATATATTAAAGGAATTCATTATGTTTTGAATTGCTTTGCCGCTTGGTTTACTTGGAAACTAAAACCATTTGTAGCAAAAAGTTGGACTGGTTCTAAGTCAGATCAGTGTATAAGAGCATTTAAAACTAATGGTGCACTTTAGAGCATCAAAAACCAATCTTCTGGACTAGAAAAAGGACCATTGCTAGGAACCAAACCTTAAACTCTACAGGTACTTGGAAAAGAAAAATAATTCTTCACACTTTCATCTTACGAATTGCAATTAAAAAACCCAACTCAATTTAAAGGAAACTTGAGGGTCAGGATGAGATTTCTGCACACGCTGAGCATCCAGGAAAACTGGCAAGAGTGGACTGGAACTAACTGAAAGTTTTGCAGTCAAGTCTGCTGTAAATCCAGGCATATATATATAGTTTTAGCCTGCCTAAATGTGTATGGTGGGTGATCTCACAAACTGTTGCTTCGTTTATTGATTAGATGGTTCCCAAGAACTGAGGGAGATGAACTTGGTTTCTTCAAGCTGTCAGGTGTCCTTTTTCTTTTCCCAGTGGTTTACTACACATAGAACAGGCTCAGATACTTTTTTACAGGCACATTTAATACCATTTGCAAAATGGTTGTAAATCTGCCATCAGTTTGCTTGTTTGTACATGTGACCTTAGAAGAACCTGTTCCATGTGAGTGGAGCTAAGTAGCTCCTAACCTGTGAAAGTCACTGTACAGAAATCATATCCAGCAGTCTCTTGTAAGACATGAAATGAAGCAGGCTTTCAGTACTTCACCTTACAGTACAGTGAGTTTTATTCAAACCGAAGAGTTTTATTTAGAGCCTGAGCTGAAATCTGTACTCTTAAACTCTTCATAAAATGCTTGGGAAAATAACGTTTTCAATAGAGGTTTTCAAAATGATGCCTTCATTTTTATTCAATTGAAAAGGTTAGACTGAACAGAGGGAGAACAGAAGGGCCAGATTTGTTGAAGCATAAAAACCTGCACAAATGGATCCCAGGTGAAGTTCAGTCATGAGCAAAGACTTCAGAATTTGGTCACAGTGGTGACCTGTGGATTGCTTAGCCATAGACTGAGCTCACTTCTGGGAAGAGTAGAGGGAATCTACCCTGAAATGAAAAAATTGCCAACCTTCCACCCTCTCATGGCACAATGATCTTTGAATATCAGTTTTAGTTATGGGGAGCTCTAGCATTGGGATTTGTCAGATAAATGGGAATTTTGTGTAAGTAAACATGTATTGTTAATGGTTTGATCATTTGGCTTTTGCCAGAGGGCAGAAAAACAACCCAATTGGTGAAGTGCTTCATTGTCTCTCCAAGGAGTGGGATAGGAACAGATCTTCCAGTTCCTGTGGCCTTGTCTGCTGACCGATAGATACAACCTCTGCCTGAAGTCCTTGGTCCACCACATATTATTATGAATTAAATTAACTCCATTTTCATTTCAGTACACCTCCAGTTGCTCCTGGACTCACTGAAAGGGTAGGAGGAAAACACAGTGATGAGGGGATATAAACCCAAGGACGTAAAGCAGAGGGATATGTATGTACTCGAAATTGTTTATAAATGTTTGCTTTGATCTTTAAATGTAAACCTAATGCTTATCACAAACTCGTGATTGCTTGCCAGAACCAGATTTGCCTTTCACTGTAGCATCAACTTGAGGCAATGAGAGCAGCATAAAAAACAGCTTCTAGATTGGCAGAATTAAAAATAGCTTCTAAGTTGTTAATGCTTTGGACTTTTTTGGGTTTTCTTTGCCTGTAGAACCAAAGGTGAACATATTATCCTTTCACATTGTTTTGATAAATCTCATTCCCTTTAGGATTAAACATTCCTGAACATTTTTATGCCTCATTGAGCTCTTTCAAACAAACATAAATTAATTCTTTAGCTCAACATTTATACTCATAAGACCTAATTCCCCTTGCCTCTAGTTATTGTAGTCATGGTCATTTGTGCAGAGTGACCACACTGTTACTCTTCTGCCTGCTTTTTGCTCTTAGGGAGGTACAGAGGTTGTGTGTGGCTCTGACCAGTGGGAAATGACCCAGAATTTGATTCTGCAGTGTCCTGCAGAGATGAGTTGGATGGTTAGATGTCAAACCTCGATTTTGGATGTAGATCCAGGACACTTCTGTGCTTTGTGTGAGTGCAAATCCAGGCTTAACCACTAAGTCCTTGACTTAAGGTATCTCAGCTGAATCCAGGCTAAACTGAACACATAGAGACAAGAGTTAGCACCTCATAAATGCTCACAAATATTTGCAAAACCATTATTGGTACAATGTGACTCAGCTCTTCTGAAGTAATTGAGCCACCTGATTTATACCTTTGGAGGGGACCTGGAAAAGCTGGGCAACAGGTACACAGCAGGTGGAATTTTGGATGACTACTCTGTGATGATCTCCATTTCTACCTCCTCAGGAGGATATTTTAACCAGCTACAATCCTTTTGGTTGACTGGCCCTTACTCTTGTCAAAACAATTTTCGAAGGTGGCTGAAGTCAAACAATAAGAATTTTGTGAACATTTCATGTTTTACATTATGAGAGTTTGCTGTGAGACGGCTTATCTGAAGTCATTCTCCATTATTCCCGTTTGCCTTTCTAACAGCCAACTCAGTCAAACCAGTATATTTACACAAAATGCATCCCAAGAAACAGTTCACATGCAGTATTCAATCTTTGTGTAGTACCTTAGAGCAGGGAAACAGGTGACCAAGTGTGTGAAGTTGATACAGACTTGACAGCAGGTGAATTTCTGTCCCACCAAATCTTTGTAAAGAAATCTGTGCGCAGGAAGAAGGAAGATCCATCCCAGCTCAGACAAACCCTGAAGCACCTATATATTAGTTTAATCATTCATCTTTTCATGTGTAATCTTAAATTATATATCTTAGTGATGAAGCAGTCCTTGAATGAGTGAAATGGAACACCAGGTGATGTGACAAAAAAAATGAAGTGAACAAGAAGAAAAGCACAATTTGTGCTTCAGATTATGACTATTTTAGAATGAATGGGACTTAAAAAAAAGCTGTCTGCTTTTTCCTTCATGTGTATGCTGTTATATGAACAGATTATGAATTCTCTGGTTGAGGAATGAGGCTTTGTAAATGATACAGTCCAGTCCAGAAATGCTGAGGTGCAACAAAAACAATCTACAGATGTGACATACATCTAAATTTGCCTTTTCCATTTGACCTGCTGTCTGGCTACTTAACAGCCATTCTGCAATCGGACATATAAAATTACACTCTCATTTCCTTTAGTGATGGGGAAACTGCTAAAGGAGGGCTGTCTTAGTT
>WBMZ01003216.1:0-45768 GCA_013400975.1 Atrichornis clamosus | reverse complement strand
TCAGCCTGGGGAAGAGGAGACTTAGAGGAGCCCTCACTGCAGTCACAACTTCCTTGTGAGGGGAAGAGGAGGGGCAGGCACTGATCTCTTCTCTCTGGTGACCAGGGACAGGACCTGAGGGAATGACCTGAGCTGAGCCAGGGGAGGTTTAGGTTGGATATCAGGAAAAGGTTCTTCACCCAGAGGGTGGTTGGGCACTGGAACAGGCTCCCCAGGGCAGTGGTCACAGCACCAACCCTGACAGAGTTCAAGAAGCGTTTGGACAATGCTCTCAGGGACATGGTGTGACTCTTGGGGATGGTCCTGTGTAGGGCCGGGAGCTGAGGATGATGTTCTGTGGGGGACCCTTCTGTGATTCTGTGAAAAGTCCTTGCAAAAACATCTCCACACGGGGAAAATCTACAGAGTGAGGAACCTTCTGTACAGGAAGCAGCTCACATTACTTCATGCAGAATTTCACCTAACTCAGGTCTAATTGTCTCTTCTCCTGAAAACTATGTCTGAAAAGATGTGACCAGGGACCTTGTCCTAGAAAGCTGAGCAGAGAAGCTTCAGTGTGGTAAAGGATCCCTTCCACACCAGCAGCTGCCAGACAGCAATGCCATCCTCCAGCTGGAAGCTGTGTCTCTATGAAGTGGCATTAATGAAGATGTTCTTTGCAATGGATCAAAATGATGGGGAACACTGTGTGACAGGACAGTGGGTTGGTAGAGAGAGACAGACACACTCATGTCCATTGAAAAACTTTGTCAAGGCTTCCTCTGCTGGGAACTCAGGCAGAAGGGTGGATTTTCCCTGCCTTTGCTAGGAATGTGTGCGCAGACACTGAGTCTGCTCTTTATTGCTTGGTAGAGCCCCAGTGCAGACCTTGCTTGTGACTTGAACCTTGTGCAGTGTGTGTCTGCTGCACGACCTCAGCTGTTGGGAGGAGGAGGCTGCCTGGCAAGCAAGGATGCTCCAGGGGATCTCTCATAACAGGAGATGCCTTCAGTCAGGGCACTAAACCACACTCCCTTCTGCATATACTCAGTCAAGGGACAATCCATGGAAACACGAAGGGCAGTCAAGTCAAAAGATATTCTTATTTCTCAGCAGGTCATCTCCACATACTCCCTCTGCCAAGAGCCCAATGCTTTGGTGTTGTAAAAATTGACATGGTAAAAAAAAATATTGTTGTAAACATTGTCTCAGCCCTGGTGTGTGGGCAGGCAAACACTTTCCTGAAGATCTGATTAGTCACCCAGAGATCACCAGCACGAGAGAGTTCAGATGGTAAACATCAGCCAGATGTGTTGATTAACACAAGCTGAGCATTGACCTGGAGGCTGCCACTTAACAAGAACTTTTTACATTAAACATCTTAGGCCCAGCCCTTGGAAGGAGGCAGCACAGCTGAGACTTTCTGTGGCTGATTATGTATTCAGATTTTATTACCAAGTATTGAAAGACTCGTGATTCACTTGATTTGTGACAAGTTCAAACATTTTCTAGTCTAACAGCTCTCAGCAAAGACAATGATGAAATTACCCTTGGGTTTACTTCTACCCAAGATCAGTTAAGATTCCTGTGTTTAGTATTTTAAGATCTATTGAGACCAAACTTTCACAGACAGAGAACAGAATTCCATCAACAAACCAGACAGCACAATTAGGAGAAATACAAGCAATCTTCTTCACCTCAGCTTTAACAAAAAAAACAAAACAGAAAATATTGCATTATTCCTCAAATGAGTTAGGGAGAGAGCTGATTAAAAAGTGTGTGACAGAACATATTTCTCCTTGAAAACAGTATTTCATCAAAATAGGCTCCTTCTGAATGCAGTATTATCAAAGGAAATTTGCTTTTGAAACAAGGCTGAAAGAAAAATGTTCAAGTGTTCCTTTCTGAACCTGTTATCTCTGAGATCTCCTGGGGCATGGCTGCAAGCCCACAGCACTGGAGGTGGTGCCATTTTTGAAAGGAAGGAGGTAGGCACTCGTAAACCTTTCAGTCTAGTTGTGATGCCCAGAGTGACACTGACATCCATTCATTTCCTTCACAAGTCCTTAATGAAGACTAATTGGAGGGTTAAAAGCAGTCAACTTGCATTTATCAAGAACAAGTCATGCCAGAACAATGGAGGTGCCAGTGACGGCATTTCTTTGCCTGGGTGACCTGCTTGAAGGGGAAGGGGAAAGCGGTGGATATCAGTGAGTATCTCAGCTAACATGGGTGAGGTCTTCTGATGCTGCCACCAACAAAGCAAATTAATACATAGAGGTCACCAGGAAGTGCAAACAATGCTTGGTTCCAATTAGTAGATTTATTAAATACAGAAATGCTTAACTGACATGGCCCAGACAAAGTCTGAGAGATTTTGGGTGATTCTGAGGGATAGGATTTGGTCAGTCGTGCCTGGGAGAATCAGGGAAATGGTCTGCAGCCTCTCAGGTGGCATTGGCTAAAAACACACTTGGTGTGACACACAGGGAGGAGAATTCAGCAGTCTAAGGTGAGGGCATGGGTTTTGGAACTGAGAAGAAGGGAGGTGTTGGGGATGCAGGATGCTCTGGCAAACAGGCAGAGCAGGTTTGGAGCAGTGCAAATAGGAGTGCAGCTTGAAAGGCAGTGCTTTTGCCCTGGTCACCTCAGGGGTAGAAGGGTCTTGAATCAAATGTTGTGATTCAAGTTTTGTTTTCATTTTTTCACCTGATGGTGAAGATGGGATCCAAGAACTATGCAGGGGCACTGCAAAAATGCCAGTGCAGATAAAAGAGGGAGAGCAAGACAGAGGGGCCCTCTGTAATATACAGTATGAGAGGAAAAAACTGGCTATTCAACAAAAGAAGAGACCGGACAGAGACTTTCTCTTATTTTTTAGTAGGTAAAAGATGATAGTAAAGAGATAAGAGATAGTAAAGAGCTGAAAAATCAGCAGAAACCTCTAATTTGCACAAGAACTTCTTGAACTTTCTTGCATCTTAACCAGTTGACCTCAAAGAGGAGTGTTGATTCCACCAGAGTGGGTTTCCTTTATTAATCTGCAGCAGTGCAGTTCTGGTTCCTTCCCAGCTCACATTCCTGCCCGGATGCTGTTGGAGCTGAGTGTGTTTCAGAGTGCCATATTACCTTGCCACCTGAAGGTGACAAGTTTGGCTTGGTCTGCCAGGAGTCTCTGTAAAAGATGTGCATCATTCCTGTCGTGAATCGGGGAGGTGCTGTCATGTGTGAGCAGGGCAAGGCCGCCTCAGAGGTCTCAGTTTTTGTGGAACTCTGTATTTCCTATTGCAAGGAGTGCTGGAACACCCCGAAGAGAAAGCTGCATGCACAGCTCCCAGAGTGGGCATTCTTTTCTCAGTGTTAGATGCAAACACACCTCACTGTGTCACTGTTGGGGACCTTAATTTGTCCTTGGTGCTCGAGGAAGGAAACCATCTGAACTGACACCATCTTGTTTTGCGTTGCTCAGTATAGCACCAATTAGTTTTCAATTAGAAGATTTATTCCAAATTTCATAGCATGTTTTAGTGGGAACAGGCCTCTGACTGCCATTTCCTAATGCATCCATGCCAACTCATCCATGTGAAGCTCAGATCCACCAGTGTTCAGACCAGCTGACAATTTCCTACAGCCAAAGGCAAATTTCCCAAAGTACGTAACTGTGAAAGGTGTGTTTCCCACGGAACATTACATCGATTCCATGTATTCAGAAGCACATCAGATTCTTGTGGCTGGCACACTTCCCTTTGAGATGAGCATCTAATGATTTGTCCACAGCTTCAATCTTCCCTCAAATTACCTTCTCTTTTGGAGAGATATAATGAATACAAATTGCATTTCGGCTCTGACACCTCTAACCAGTCACTTAACTAACACATGGCAGCAGACCAGGTAGAGCCTGGCAGTCCTCCTCCTCCTTCAAGAGGAAATAAAGAATTGAGAAAATGAGAACAAAAATCAAAAGTGGGAAGAAGAAGATAATTCACAGGTGTTGAAAGCTTACTTTGAATTGCAGCAGCACCACTGGTGCACCAGGACAAGAGGAAGAAGAGAGATTTTTTTTTTCTCACCTGAAAGCATTTTCCACTTCAAAAGATACTTTTTGGATGGGAAGACAAAAAAGGAAGGGACAGCAAGAAACCCTGTTTCTACTGCCTTCTCACGGAGCACCTGGCTGCACTGTGGAGATCCTTGCCCTGGCAATTGTGGCTACTGAAAACATCAGAGCATTATGGAGAGAAAGTAACAATTAGAGAATTTACCTTAAAATTCTAAGCCATATTGCTGAAGAAAGGTTGGTGTGCTCATATTAGACACTGTTTCTTTCCAGCTAAAATTAATATTTCCCTCCAAGTTAAAACACTTTATTTTCTGCCAGACGTTATGTGTGATGTACAGCCCTGTGAATTAATAAAGAACTACCTCCCTGCAGCTTAGCTTTTCCTGCTGAGTCTGATAATGAAATTTAGTCTTCTTTTATATACTCAATTAAAGTAAGTTAAGAACTGAGAGTGTGACTTCATTTATTCTTTGGACAGCATGTATTTTCTTTGTGCTACATCAGTGGTGAAGTGCATAACCCTGTTTCACCTTGATCTTCAGAACCTCTTTTATTTACTGGCAATAGAGAAATGAATGGGCATGAGCCAAAGCTTGCTGGAAACAGCAGGGACCTTCCCATGGGTCTCAACATGCTTTCATTCCACTTTTTTCACAGCAGATTTTCTGAAAGAGCTGAGTTCCCCTGCAGGGGCCAGATTTACAAAAGAGCTGAGCAGGTGGGACACAGGCTGGGAATATCTGTTGGTAAACGTGGAGCAGAGGCAGCAGGAAGCAGAGGTCTCTGGGGGGGTTGAGAGGAGATTTTTTTCTGAGATACTCTTTTAGAGATTGGTTCCCACCTGTTTTCCTGCTGCCAAGTTGCAATGGCCCCTGAGAGATGCTCTGCAGACTTGTTTTGGAGGAGTCCAGCAGAGATTTGTCTACCCTCAGCTCTACTGAGACACTGCAGCTGCAGTCCCACTTCATTAACTACCTCATCTCTAAACCACACAAAGTGTGGATTTTCCTTCTGGCTTTACTTATTGCTCACACCCAGTCCAAAGTTCAGGGCAGAAGTCTGAAAGTGTTGGATTCTGACCATGACTGACACAAAACCGCTTTTCTGTTCTTCACTGCTGCAGGGACGATGTGGTCCTGACCTTCTCCAGGGTGATATATCAACAGCTCCAAGTAGGTGCAAGGCCCTGAGACACAGGAGTTATGGTCCACCTTCCTCCAGAAGAGGGTCAGTTCATCACCTGCACACCCCAGACCAATTATAACACCCTGCTTCACTCCTCACCATGGCTGCACCGAGCAAGGCTGAAAGACTCATCAGCCTGAAGATTTGTTGCTAATTGCCTGCTTGAAGAATATGTGTTTCATCTTTTGTCCAGGCTCACCTCCAGTTTTTTTCTCTGCCCTTCTCTTCTTGAGAAAGAAGTCACTTATCTGTATTCAATCATGGATTTCTCTGTCTGCAGCAGCATCTTGAATCTATCCTGGCCTGTGAAAATTCCAGACCCAGAAAATGTAAGGAAACCTCCCACTCAAACTGAAACCCAACAAGGCTCATAATCAAATGGAAAGAATTAGCAATAATACCGGTGTTGTTGCCAGTGGCAGCAGAGTAGTGAAGGTTCAGCAGCTCAGGACTTGCTCTAGTGCCCTTCACTGGTCTTTCCTCCTGGCTCATTAAGTAGAACTCTCACAAAACAGTCAAAAATGGTTTCCCCTTAGAAAATCCGTTCAGCAAAATTATCCATCCACAAATAAATGTCAAGACAAATCTTTTCACCTCGCCCAGGTCGTTCTGATAATGTCAAGCCAGTGCGTTTCAGTCCTCCTGATGATTTGTTCCAGTGACAAAATATACTGCTTCCTAACTTCCCCTGTTAGATTCCATTTTGGCCTTACACAAACATATTAACATTCATTTTCATTTAAATGGACCTTGCAATTTGCAGCATTAGTGTTTTGGCTTCAACATTTTTAAAGCCAAATGTGTGCTGCCTACTTTGCTGTGGGTTGCTTTGGCATTACTGGATGCACACATGAATCAATATTATCACAAAGTTTGTGTTATGTGTTTGTCCAGCACTGGGCTGTACTGAGAGCTTGTAAAAGAGGGATTTTGCAATTAAATCTCAACCATTTTGACTGTTTGTTCTGTTAAGGAATGAAAGCAGAGTATGGAAACACCAGAACCTGCAATGTGCTGGAAGATCCTTTTTTCATGTCCCTTCAGATGCAAACACAGACACATGGTTTGGCATTCAAAAGTCTTCAGTCCATTAGCATACTGCTGCTAATTTAGGAAAGATTTTTGGCATGTCCCTATTCTGCTGTTCAAGCCTTCCTTTACCTCCTTCAGCCTGATCACCTCCTTAGCTCACTGCTGAGTACTCATACCAGAGCCATGTCTCAGCTGCTTCGCTCTGCTGGGGTCACCTCCCAACTCCCTGGGCCCTAACGTCCTTTATAGAAGTCATCTTCCCAGCTGGAAAAGATACATTGCTCATCTTGCTCCATGTCCTGGCTGGCAGGCAGTTATCAGGGAATCCAGCTCAGTGAGTCATTTAGGGTAGAGCATTTTTCCTTTCTTCCTTTTCTTCCCTTTCCCAAGTCCTGCACTGAGTCACCAGCTCGGCATTGCAAGAAAGGTCCCTCACAACCAAAGCCTCAGAGGCAAAGCTCTTCTGAAACACCACATAAGGAGATGTCACAGGAAGGGGGGTACAAGTCTGAGTGGGTATGCCTACAAATAACACCACTGGAGAGGTATTTCCCCAAACAGGAGATCCACAGAGGCACAGCCCTTCACACTAATAAAGGGCCTTTTCCTCAAAGCCAGTGCTCTGGGGAAGCAGAGGGAGTTAATGCCTGTGCTTCAGACAGGCTGGGACATTCATTTCTGGTAAGCACATGTGGGAAATATTAGATATCAATGCAAATTCTTTCTAGCAAGCAGCAATGTGGTCTTAATTAGCAAGATTTAACTCTGTAAAAATGAAGAAATTTATCTTCCCTGCTCAGTGCTTACTGCACAGCTGGCTGTGATAAGTTGTCTGCATTTTAAAGACAGTAGCAAATTAACTTCCTTGTGCAAGCCCCTCTTGTAAAATGCCAGTGCTGATGGCAGTGAGACACTTATTTCTCATGAAAGCACCTGCTCCACTTCTTCTAAAGGCTAGGTGCAGAGTTCCAAACAATTAAGTTATTGTTGCACTCTTCTGTGCACAAAAAAGGTGTGTCTCTGAACTTGAAGAGGTCCTCAGAAGGCAAAACTGTCTTTTGCCAAACGAAAACCCAGAGGCAGGTGCTGAAAATGCAACCTTGAACTATCTGTGCACTTGGTCAGCCCCTCTGACTGGATTTGCCACCTATGGCTCCCTTGTGGCCAGAGGGTGGCCCATTTCCCTTGCTTCTTGGCCAGCTGGGACAGTAATAGATGCAGCTGGAAATACGGTGGCGGTCACCCACGTGCAAGGTGTGGGCTGAGGAGGGGAGCCCTGTGAATCACATCCTTCCAGGAGCTGCAGATTTCCTCCTGGCCCCTTAAAAAGTGAGGGAAAGTAGGGAAATATTTTATATCAAAACTTCTCTCTGGGAGACTTGCAGCTTGGTGGGGATGGCTTTGGAGGTGAGTTAATCCCTGATTTGCTCCAGGCTATGAAGAAAATTGCTATGCAAGCTCCGGGGCTTCCAGCTATTGCATGTTCCTCCCTGGAGAGTGCCGCTGGGTTTCTCTCTGGAACACGTCAGTGTTTGTCTTACACAAACCTTTTCTGCAGAGGTTAATGCAGACTGGGGCTGACTTGGTAGTGCTGCTTTGGGTCCGATGCTTTGCTAAGGCTTTTCTGAAGGTAAAGGGTTAGATTAGTGAATATTTGAATGTGTAAATTGCGAGATTTTAATTGAGAAACAATTTCCTCCTGCGTTCACACAAATAAATGCTTTCCCATGTGGGTTCCTACTCATGTACCAATATATTCCCCCCCAGAAAAAGCCAGTACTGGTTTCATGTGAAATGTCCTTTTGCTACGCAAGCTAATTTTTCTCAATATTTAACTTGGTGGGTTTTTTAATATAGATGCCCACTTACAGTTTTCAGCCTCCTCTGTATGTTTGTTTTAAGAAACCTCAAATGAACAAATTTGTTGTGACATTCCCTACGCTCAAAACAAACAGCACACCCACTGAACTAGAAGTAAGTGAGCTGGTAGAGGAGCTTTTGTTTTGTTTCTTAAAAAAAATAAGCTTGCACAAAAAATGGAGCTTCAAGGGGAAAAAAAATCTACTTATAAATTTGCTTCAGTAGAAAGTGTGGGAAAATATTTTAAGTCATGAAAACATTTTCATGTAGCAGTATCATTTCAGCTGCATCAAATGTTGATCATTTCTGAATTGCATTTGTAGTTTAGAACTGTCTTTGAGGGAGGAAGAAAAAAGAACAGAAGAGAAATAAGCTGGGTTGAAAAGCTGTCAAGTAAGCCCTTCCATCTGAGATCAAGCAAAATAAATTCAAGATAAGTTTAATTATTTTGTGCTTTTGTTTCAGCCACTTAGCTGAATGTCTCTTATTCATATAGGACAGCTTCTTTCTTCAATTAATCATAAGAAATATGTCTGCACACAAGTTAGTGAATTTTTGCTTGCCTTTCATCTGATGTTGCCTGCAGGTGGTTCCTGTTGGTGTGTGCTGGAGTTGGACAGCAAGAGTGAGACACAGAGACACAGAATTCATGAAACTCAGCTCTGGACAGGGGGCCAAGAGCCTCCTGTCGCCCTCAGGCAGGATGAGCTCTGCCTTATGCCCAGCTGAGTACACAGGGGCTTCAGGCCATCTGCTGAGGTTGCCCTGCTCTGTCTCTGCAGGGCTGGTGCAGCTGCTCGTGGAAGCACTCAGCCCCACATCCCAAATCCTGCCCAAACACACATAGGTGTGCATTCCCACACGGGGCCAGTAATGCCAGAAGGGCTGTACTGCAAGGACGTACTGGATGCACATTTTGTGATGTGACATGATGGTTTCTGACTCCATCACACCATCTCTGGAGCCAGGTCCCAGAAATGCCTAAGAGACTCAGGCAGGGCTGGGAAAAGCAGCAGGAAGAAGCCATAAAATGTGCCAAGCCTGCCCTGTGGATTATGATTTTGGGTGCTTCTGCTGCTCCAGCTGTGGTAGCTCCTGGTGGACCCAATGAGACTGGGAAGACTGGTGAGGGTAGATCTGTGGGATGCAGCATGGCACCCCTCAGAAGGTTCTGGGACTGCAGGGAGAGCTCAGCACCGGGCCCAGGAGGTGAAGGAAGGGGTGCCACGGTGCCAGGGCTGTCCATTGCATGGCCGTTGAGGTGAGGGGAACTTCACAGTGAAGATTATGCACAGGGATTCAGGGTACAGAGCTCTGTCAAGAGCTGTCCATCTCCTTGTCTCCACATTCACATCTTCCAGAAGAAAGCGTTTCCTGATGGATGCAACCACATTTGGGAATAAACCCTTGGGTCTTCCAGTAAGATCTCCCCAAGTGAGGCCCCTGTCTGAGCAGAGATTTCCCTGTGCAGGTGTATCCCTCAGTTAGGATGCCTGTGATCTCACACCTTCTGTCCTCTGCTTTGTGTCCCTCTGATTCTTACTTCCCTTGACTACATATTCCATGTAAGACACATAGTGGGACAGTGGCAGCGGGGTATGCAGGGATTTGAGGAATCCATTAACACTAATAACATTAATTACACTGCAAAACAAAGTATCCATGAAAACATATCCCATGGGATCTAAAGCAAAGATTCATTTGTTCAGGTCAGATAACTGTTGTTAAAACTGCCTGCCAGGGAGAACATTCTGTGAATGGCAGCTGAAGACAGATGTGTTTTTCCTGGCCATGAGGAGCCAGTGCTCCTCTGAGAGTTTGTCACCAAGGAGGGACAGAGAGACTGGAACTGCTCAAGTCAATAGCACCAGTAAAAGTATTAAAACAGAAATGATCTCTGGTTTTGTATAACGTACCTGTTTGATGAAATAGGGGTTTTAGCATAATGCCAGGCAATTAAGCAGCATGAGTCCCCAGGACATAGGTGATTGCAGCTGGAAATCAGTGCAGGGTATGAAATGCTAATGAAAGCAGAATTGCTGGGCAGGATTGAAGAACTGCTCATAACTGTTTTGCTACTGGGAAGGCATAAAACCCCCCAGGAAATAGCAATCTGTCCAAAACAAAATTATTTCCTGACTTTCACCAGCTAGCAGAGACTGTAAGACTGGGAGATGTGGATTCCTAAGATTTCCAAAGAGTTATCAAAGTGCAAGTCAGCACTGCTATAAAAGCAGCTAATGGGGGCTTGTCTCCTTTTACATTCCCGGCATTAATAGTATCTCCTAATGGCTAGTTTCAAAGGCTTTTTTGATGGAGGAAGGAGAGGGGAAAGAATGAAATTTCTAGTTTTTGTAAATGTGGGGCTGTTCTGCTTTGTCTCGGATTATCCAGTGACCAAAAACCCGAAAGTCTGGGCTGATCTTCTATAGAAAAGCCTCCTAGAGCTCCAGAAAACAACTGGCTCTGAACTTCATGGCATTGAGGAGGTGTCTGCAGGAATCATCCGTTGCACAGGCAGGCGAAGCCTCTCTGTGCCATACACCAGGAACACCTGGGTCACAATGCAGTCGTAGGGCATAGGGAAAATTCTGTGTCTTCATGGAGTGCTCCAGCACCAGTGCCAACCCCTGAGCCCTCCTTCTGGGCAATGTCCCTCTGGGACCCTGGAAGATGCCACCAAACTTGGCAGCTTCCAGTCTAAGTGTGAATCTGCCCTCCCTGCATGCTCACAGCCCTCACATGCCCAGCTCAGCACACAGGGAAGAAGGAATCCTGGCTGCAGGTGTTTTCTCTGCGAGAAAAGCAAAAATCTCTGCTGCAAAGTCTGGTGACATCAGAGACAGGGCTCAGCCTGGGGCTTGAGTAAATGATTCTGGACAGTTTTTTTCTACAGTGCTCAGGATTAGGTGGTTGATTGGAGAAGTTAGTTCTTCCCAAGGCTCTGTGGGGAACAGAATCAATGCAGGAACTTGATTTTTCCAAAAAAAGAAAGAACTTTCTTCTCCCAAAAGAAGCTTGGCATTAGATAATGCAGGTTTTCCTTGGCCCATGTATAGAAGGCAGCAAAGCTGAAGGTGGAAAATGAACTAAAGCTTAGGTGGTGTGGAATGGGCAGGAGGAGCTCTTCCAAGCCTATTTTTACCACTTTTACACCCATCTTTTCTTGTTGTGAGTGTGTTTCTCTGTTCATCCTCCTTAGAGAAGAAAGCATCACAAGGATGCTGGATATTCACAAAGGGCTTGGAACAGCACCTCACTCCAAAAATATCCAAACAAGGGCCAGCTGAACAAGAGCCAGAGTGACAAATCCTTTGGAAAGTGAGGCAGTGGGGAGGAAATGCTTGGTAATGCAGTTTCTTTTTAAACAGTTCTGTTTATTTTCCAGTCACCTGCTGGGATTACTGTGGCTGAAGATCCTTAGATATGTGACAAATACATTATCACAGAAAGAGCTCAACTGCGTAAGGGGGTGAGTGAGCAGGGGGATGGATAGGTGGATGGGCAAAGCCATGCTAATCTCAAAGCTAGTGCAGGTGTTCTATCCATGGAAACCTGTCCTCAGAGTGCCCCCAAAAGCATGGTGTGGGAGTATTAATGCAAAGTGCATTAATACATATGAACCACGGAACAGGGCATGGACAGATTGAAGATATTTCTTCATCACAACTGAGTAGGTTTAGTGTCCGAGAAGTAACTTTAATCCACAGCTCTAAACAGCAGCAAACACAGGGTATGCTGTACCTCTGGCTGGGAAAAAAGGTCAGCATTTCCTGTTCTAGCAGGGAGGGGGCTGCCAGGCTGAGGATGCAGAGGGTTGGTCTGTCAGCTCCTGGGTTTCATCTTGCTGCTGAAATGGATGGCAGCTGGTCATCTTCCATCTGTCCCTGGATATCAGTCCAATTCCTTGCTCTGCCACGAAGCCCTTGTGCAAAGCGTGCTGAGAGGTCACCTGGCAGCCTGGACACGAGGGGTATAAACCCTGTGGTTGGGTTGGGCCATGATTCAGGGCTGAAGAGACCGCAAGAACTAAAACCCACCCAAGTCCTTGTGCTTCTCATTACCTCATCGTGTCCTGGAAACAGCCAAGAGGAAGCAAAATGCCTGTCACACTGGTGGAAATGTGATGGGCTGAGGCTGGGCCATCCACAAGGCAAGGCTGCTTGTGCCACTCCTTGAAAGGATGTCTGAGAGGAGATTTGTAGGAAGTTGGGAGCTTCTCTGGCACTTAGGGAAGATGTATAAATGCATGAGATCGCCAAAAATAGCCCAGAGCCTTTCCAAAAGAAGCAGACTTCTCTCAAGTGCACTGTGTCACCAGGAAACCAGAAAGCATATTTCTGCAGATGGGTTTACAGTTTATGAACTCACTGGAAAGACTGATCCATCCAGGCCAGAGCCCCTCAATGCAGCTGAATGCACACTTAAACTGCTTTGTTTTCCAAAAGCAGAAAAGAAGGCCTGCCTTCTCTCAACTAAGAGTCAATTGCCTTGCATTTTTGGTCTTAAGGCTAGGGGAAATTTGCCAAGACACTGGAAACCAACCCAAAGGATAAGTGGTGATGGGATTGTTAGATGATCTGGGGAAATACTCAGCAAACGGAGCCTCAGTTTCCCTATTCTGAAGAGTTTCAAGCCTCACTGAAGGCACTGTGGGAAGCAAAGTCGCATCTGTCCTTTGTGTCAGCAATTTACCATGTCTGAATAAAGGTGCAGAGAAACTTGTCTGTCCAGAAAACCTGAACTGCTGTGGCAACAACTTACACAAATCAGGGTCTCTGACACAATTTTGAACAAGCACTTGGGGTAGATTATTCCAGCTTCCCTTACTCTGCAACCATGACTAATGTAAGGTTAGGTGATCTTTAAAACAAGGCTTTCATATTGCTGTCCATGGCACTGAAAGCACTGAGATTGATTGCAGATGCAGCAAGCAGCTTTGACAAATGAATGTTCCAAGTATAAACATTTGGAAAGTCAACAAAGGTAATAAATCTGTGCAGCGTATGGGAAAAAAATAGCTGAATAAAGGTTTTTGAGGATGTTTGGCCTGGACACTGCAGAGCTGTGACAGTTCTGGAAACAGCTATCATTATTATACATTGCTTTTGATTGCTTTATTTCATCATACGGACCCATAGGCAAAGCACGATGTGCTGCAGTGTGCATTTAACCAGGGATTGGAAAAAAATGTGCAGGGTGGTTTTTTTTCTCTTCTTCTGTTTGGCTTATCTAGGAGAGACTGCAAGATTTTTTTAAATGGGATGTTAGATGCCCAAGTCCCATTTTTGAACTGATCTGTGAACAAACGTGAAAAGATTTTGTAAATGTCTAAAGGTGCAGGTAGATCTGCATCCTTAGGCTTTCGGGGTGCCCAAAAGGAGCAGATGCACCTATTGGTATCTTATCGATGGGTGGTTTTGGATATCTCAAGAAGCTTTCCTGCATCTTACAGCACTTTTAATGATCCACACCCCAGCTGACCAGAGCCTTAGCTAATTGCTGAAATAGAGGTTTGGCCATCTTTGGACCTGATGATAAAGTTGCTCTGCAAACCAGGATTTCTAAGCAAAAATGCAGAGGTTCAAAAATGCATATTTACAGTTCCAGATCCTTGCATCATTTCTCAGGAGCGGAGAACTACACTTCAGCTACACAGATCTTCCCAACAGAGTCAAGGAGAAGTGAAGTCGCACCTGGCAGCAGACTCCATCCCAGAAATGTAATAATATTTATTCTTCTGGGCATGTCGGAAATTATAGGCTCCGATCTGGTGCTTCTGAAGTCACTGGACAGAGGACAATTAGCACTAAGCTGTCTCTATGAGTCCAGCATTGTATTACTAAAGTCTTCTTTGCCTCTGGATTTAAGGACACTGCCTTACAGTCATCTCAGTGATACAGAAATCTTCAATGACAAATGTCAACAAACGGCACAGAATTAGAGTACTTTGTTAGCGACTTGTTCTAGTTTTTATTTTGCTTCTCCCTGTTTCTCCCTTGCCGTCCCCCACCCCCTGCATGAGTTTCCATGGAAACAAGATGAACGGGTTCCTCTGCATCCTCTAGTGGGATTCAGGCAGCAGAAGATATTCTCTTCATAGAGCCATTGTTCTAAACAAAAAAGCAGCTTTGTCAAAATCAATGTGTGTTTGGCCTGAGAAAAACACGAGCAAGCTGCCACCCTGTTCATGAAAGAGTTTGTGTTTTCCAGCCCAGCTCAAGGGGTGCTTTCCCTTGTAAAAATGGGGACTGTGGGTGCACACAGTCAGTGACCCACACCCACCTGTTCACAGTGTGCTGGGATGCACAGACCAGTGTGGAACAGCTGTGGCTGGCACGGAACTGCAGAGGACATTCCCTGCAGAATACAGGAGCCAGCCCAGACCGGACTGCACTGGCACAGCAGTGCTGCAAAAACTTCTCAGAGCTGGGGATGAAACAGTCCCATTTCCCTACAAATCCATGCAGGGACACATCTGGTGCTGCAGTGCCTTCAAGGTTACACCTCCCAGCCCTTCATATAGCTCTTATCTGGCACATTTCTGGGTGGTCGGAGACAAAGCAGCAACTTTTATTTTTTATTAAATTACGGTAATTGCATGTGAGCTGGCATCTTAACCAAGAAACAAACCTGTATTGTTTTAAGTATTTGTGGAGCATTTAGAAAAAATAGTTTCATAATAAGATCTTTTTTATATATAGGTAAGTCTTGACAAGAAGTAAGCTTTATGTTTCATGTCCACTTGTCCAAAAATTTGAAGTCAATAGCTACTCTCACGAATTCTTTGCTGCCACTTTTCAAAACCAACAGGGACTATACAGTGATTTTAAAAGGAGTCTTGATCAAGTTCATCTAATTCTGCTGGTTTTTGATAAGTGTTCTAAGTAACTCACACTTCCACTTCTTCCACCTTTGTTTCCATTTTCTTTAAATGGAAATTTCTTCCTTTTAAAAGCATCAGTTAATTGCAGTGCACTGTGACATCAACCTCTGCAGACTTGAAGGCACCAGTTCACACACTGCAATACCTACAAAGCACAAAGGATTTCACTAAACAAAATTAATCATGACATTCTCCCAATTATAGTCCCTTCAAAGCTAAAAACTCCAGTTTTCTGGGCAATGCCAGCAATACTTACGGGGATTGGATTCTTCATGAATTATCAGTTACTACAATTTTCATATTTTTTGCTTGGTGCAGAAATAAGCCTTGTCTCTTAACAGAAGATTTACATACATGATAAATGGAAAAGGGAGGAGAAAACAAATTAATTCTGATTTGTGACTATACCTGGAGGTCATGAGCTTGCCAAAGCCATCTAATAGCATCACAAAAAAAATAACCAACTCTTAAAATGCAATCTGTCCAGAATCCTGACCCCATCTTTTGATTTTATTTTCTGAAATCCAATATATCCATTTGCTATTGACAGCCATGCTCTCAGAGAATGACCCTGTTATTTCAGGGAAGCCCCAGACATAAGAAATTCTAGCAGACAGAGCCAGGTTATCCACTGGAGCTTGATGGATTCTTTACAGAAGGACGAAGAGTTCTCTCACAGAGCTGCATTTCCCACTCTCCCTTTACTGGTACCTCCAGCTGCTTCCAGGTTTCTCCACGGCACCCTCTCAGACCTAATAAAGCAATCCAGCTGTAAAAATCTCATGGCATACTGAAGGAGTGCTGCAACTGCCTTCAGCCACGGCTCCATGATGGCAGCAGCTCCTCTCCTCTAAGGGTAGAAACCTAAACCCTCTGGATTACTCAGAAACCAGGCACGGCTGCTGCTCAGAATTTTTTTTCCATTTTCCCCCAGTGCTGTGTCTGGATGCAGACTACTGCTCTTTTCTTAGACAATCTGCTGTGTGCAGATCTCAGTTTTGTAAACCACTTGTGCTTATGAACTGAAGGTAATTTCTATTCCCCTCTCCATAAGGGTTTTAGTATTAAGATGCCAACATTTTCCTCTGGATTGACTGCTGAAAACCGTTTTGTCTGTTTTGTGAAAACACATCTGCAGGTGAGAGACCCGTTCTGCATTTCCATCTTCTGTGTGCCTGCCAGGTGACCTCCTTTGTTTGACAAATGGTCCATCATGGCTCCAAGATGTACAGAACATCCCTGTTGCTCACAGATCCCATTCCTGTCTGTTGGTTTAGCCTATGGTCCTTCAGCCACTGTGCCTTGCTTTCCCCGATTCTTTCACTTCTAAAGGTTTTATCTCTTGATTATCCAGTCTAATTTCAAATTTAATCTGCTGCAACTTTTCCAGGACAGCTCATCCCCTTATAACATAATGATCTGGTAAAGCTGTGACAGGCACATTTATCCAGAAGAAGCATCTGATTCCCAGAAAAGTTAATGAGCACTTCCACTTTTGCCACAGCAGCATAATGAAAAGTACATATCCCACTGTTAAATGAACTGAAATATCACCATCCTGATAAGTGAAGGCTACAGTGGTGTTCAGCTTTCCTCAGTAATATCATAGCTAATGATCCCGTTCTTTATATGGCTGGATTGATATGGGAACCTCCAACACATCACCATTTTTATTTACTAGAAACTGGACTCTCCTCCGTCCTTTGTCAAGGGATTTGCACTTCAGTGACAGCTCTACGATCAAGCACATCCTTTATTTCCTACAACTGTTCCTGTTGGCCAGTGAATACCACGATTAAAGGCCATGAATACCTTGTTACAGTGCTTTGTGGGTGGAAAGACATAAGCTTTTATTTTACTGAGAAAACAACATGCCAGACTTCTCTTCCCAAAAACGTTACCTACTCTCATCTCCTGCTTAAATGACAAAAACCAGCTCAGCACTTGCAGAGCTCCCAGCTCTGCCTTTTTCTTCTCCATGCTGGAGGGACTTCTGTGATCTCCCCTGCTCATATCCAAGGCCATATTCGGAAGTGCCACCACTGCCAGAGCTCATGCCCATTTTACACTCTCTTCTCTGTGGTTGTCCCACTCAGGGCGCCTCACATCATTATCACTGCTTTGGACACCTGTGTGGGCAGTGCCTTTAATGTGCCAAGTCAGGATTTTGCACCTCTAATTGCATCAGTGTTGGATCGCCTTTAGATCCCATGCCATCTCCTTCAATGGATTTCCTTTAAGGATGGATGCTTTATGAGGAAGTCCAGCATCATCAGACATCGTTTCTCCATCAATAACAGATAAAAATGTCTTTCTTTTTTTTTTTTTCCAAAATCTGTTTATATTGTGGGCAGATTCAGCTTTTTTTTCAAATAAGTACAACTTTCTGGCCCAAATCAAGAACTTTGGGCAGGAAACTGATGCTTGCACTCTTCTGGAGAATAGATGCCAACATTTGACTGTGTGTCTAGTGAAACAAAGGCCTTAAGGTGTGTCTTGGCATCAACAAACCCATATCAGTTTTCCCTCTGTAAGTAATGCCCGAGGTTCAGTCTGAGATACACGGCTGGATTACAGCCTGCATGAAGTCTTTGGTTTGAACCAAGCTGTCACACTCACTTATCACTTTTAAAACACTCTCAAAACTATTCGCCTTCCCAAGCTAGCACAACAGCTTGTTCACAGCACTTTGGGGTTTAATTTCAATCAAAATTCCTTGAAATTAATTCAAGCAAATGCAATATTTCAAGCTGCTCTTTGGATTGTCACTACTGATAGCTTATACTCTGTTGATGAGCAATAAAATATAGCCTTCTAGCTCCAGCAGTCTAGGCAATCCCCACTCATATCTATTTACTATATGCAGTTATTACCATTTCTTGTAATTTCATTAAAGCACAGGAGATTTGTGGGGGTGCTTTATTTTCTGTTATGATGGTGTTAAAATCTGTTCCAGAAGCACAGTGTCAGAAAAATGGTTTTTTTCTGGTGATTTGGTTGATGGATTTTTTTGGTTGGTTGCTTGCTTGCTTTTTTTTTTAACCCTTTATCTTTAATCTGCTGTAGAAGTTCTCCCAGCTCCAGGTGAAATTTCTTAACTGTCTACCAGCAGTGCTGCTGGCACACAATTAAATCTTCCCTAGCCAATATACTCCAGGGCTTTTAGAGGTCAGATATAAAAAAGATCTTCTGTCATTCTCTTCTAAACTGATTGCATTTCCTCTCTCAGATAATAGAGAATTTGCTGCCTTTTTTTTTCTCCTAACAAAATCCCTATTTGCTTTCATTACTTGCTGACAGCTTTCCTGGAACTGTAGTGTCTACGCTAAGTTAATTTCTTGGATAGCTGAAATCACAACAGTTCACTCCTCTCCAATCCTCTCCCTCACTCCTCTATTACATTGTTACATTTTTGCTATGGTCTAATAGCCACAAAAGGCTTGTCTAGAGCCGGTGTTGGAATATCTTCCAGGAGCCACACATTTTACTGCCCACATTTTCCCTCTCCTGGGATGTGAGCCCTATATCAGCAGACAACACTGAAAAATTTCATTATATCCCAAACTGTTGTAGTTTTACTGAGGCTCTGTCTCTGGCCCCCTTAGGACTGGCTCCTGGCCCACAAATGGTTTCTGCATATTTTACTTATCCTGAAAGGACTTCTCCTCCATCCACTCCCTTCTTCCCTTGAAACCACACAAGCACATGGCTTTCCCAACATCCTGCAGATCCAGCTTCACCAACCCAGAACATGTTGGATGAGGCTTATGTCCTGATAATTTTTGAATCTACCTCCTTTTGGCTTCATTTGTTGCTTCTTCTGTAATTTGAAAATTAAAGGAAAATCAGGCAATCCCTGCTCACACTTCCAGGACCTGCCAGTCGTCTCTCACTCTCTGCTCCCATTCCCAGGATGTTACTTCCAGCCTGAAAAATCCTACATCACCTACTACAGCAGGTACGTTATCCGAATTTCAAAGCAGTGCTGCTTTGTTATCAGTCTTGTTTCAAGAACTGACATGAGAGATCAACTTTTAAAAAAGAGAAATAAACTTCCATCCTTCTGAAGAAAAAACTTGAGAACAGGGTGTCTGAGTTCTGGTGGCCATCAGGACACGTTCTGTCCTCTCAGTCTGTAATTCTGGATTGAACTTTTCCAGGGGCATACTGCCAGGAGAGGAACTGGCTCAGGGTCCCATAAACAACCACAAATACCTGGAATAATTCAGGTTAGAAGGGACTTCTGGGAGTCTGTAGCCCAACTACAGCTCAAAGTAGGGCCAGTTTAGAGCAGGTTGTCCTCAGCCTTGTTCAGTTGAGTTTTGAATATCTACAAGGATGAGGATCCCATCACAGGGAAATTTATTCCCCTCATATTTGGTCTATCTCCCTGTGTTCCAGCTCTTGCCACCCCTTCTCAAATCACTATATCTCACACTCTGCTCCAAAATAAAAGGAGCCTGTAGTCTTATTGTTATTTCAGGAGAAAAAAGTGGGGGAGCAAGCCCCTGATGCAGAGATGTACATCCCTTCAGTGGATGAGCTCATGGAAAATCATTAGTGTATGTCCTGCTGAACACAGGTGGGAGATAACCAAGTATTGTGGACAGCTGTCCCGGTTTGAGACAATATAAGGAGGAAACAAAAAGGGAGGACAGCTGTGAACTACAGTGGGTATGCCCAGTTACGTGGGGAAAGTTATGCCTAGGGGCCAGGGAGAAGGATGAGGGAACACTGATGAGCAGAAAAAGGTCTGTGATGTGTGGGACAGGGAAGGAGAAGAAAGGTCAGACAAAACAGCAAATGTACTGGAAAGCTAGAGAACTGGAGGAAATTCCTGGTGCCAGGGCCTCTTTCTCTCAACAAAAGAACTTGAAAAAAAGGGAAAAGGAACATTTACCTTGGACTGACTTCCAGCATTTGTGGCACTTCATGGACTGCAGATGGACCTGGTGTTTCAATTGTACCAAATACCTCCAATGCCCTGCCAATTCCCAAAGCTATTAAGTCGTCCACTTTAGGATGAATATAAGGGCAGAGATTTCCACTCCTCTGGGAAAAAGCTATTAGATATTCTTTATTGAGGATAATTTGACAGCTGGAGTAAAACCATTTCAGTGATGACCTTTCCCACCTGATTCCTCCTGGGATTTTCTTTCTGAACTTTCCATCACCTGGCCTCCTCCCATCAGTAACACACCAGTCCCATACTGCCAGACAGGGTCTCATCCTGCTAAACTCCACAGACTCCTGAACCAAGGACACAGCAGCTTGGTGACCTTCCAGTCCCTGGTCCCTCCTGCAGGTTACATCAGAACACAGACAAGGATCACCTCTCCATCCAAGCAGGGCAGGCCCAAAGCTGACTGGTAGCAAAGGTAGCAAAGGATTTGAGGAGCCACAGGTGTTGTGATCCATGCCATGGGTCATGAAAAGCTGCTTTAGAGGAGAAGGATTTGAAGTAATTCAGGCTGAGTTCTCCCCCATTATTTGAAACTCAGTGCTTTGAAATAATTCCTGCAATACCTTTGGAGAATATTCTTTGCATTACTGCAGCATTATTTTTTTTTTTCATGGGAAGACAAGTGACTCTTTGCAATTGTCCCCTTTGGTTCCTGTGTCCATGGAAATGCAGCAATTGGGAAGGCAACAGGACACCTTCCCTGGGTAGGGCCTCCTATCCCATTGTTCCCAGACGGTCACAAAGCTAAAGCAGGGGTCTACAGCACTGTGCCAGGAAAGGTGTGCTTGTGAGGTGTTCTCCCACCTTCCCTGCAGCACCAGAGAGCCCAGGGGTGTGCCAGGAGGGGTGGTGTGACTTGCAAACAGCATCAGATTGCATTTATTTGCTGACACAGAACCAGAGTGGTGGCATCATTCATATTTATTCTATGTCTAGTTCTCATTCTGGGAAACACAGCAAACAAATTAATTGAATGTCACTGCATCACTGGCATGTAATAAACTCGTCTGATTGTTAGTCTCCTTCATAAAGACACAGTCTCTAGAGTCAAGATATGACAGACTAAACCTTTGGCTGGGGAATCAGGCATGTCAAGGAGGTTCCTCGGATGCCACAAATCCAGAAGATACAGAAAAGGCCTCACCATCCCTAGAAATTTATTTTTCAATTAATAACTGGTTAAATTAATCTCGTAATTCATAACTGGTTAATTTAATCTATTGAATCAAACCTTGTGAGTCAGGATCTCAGGAAATATCCCAGAAAGTCCTGTGCACGTTGACTCTGTCTTGCTCACTATTTTCTCTCCCAAAAGAGAGTCTGATAAAGGTATGCATGGAATTCCTCACAGAAAAAAAGAGGAAGGGGCATGAGGTCAAATTGCAGTTTGCAGTGGTCACCACAGATCCCACAGTTCTATGCCAAAATAATCTGGATTTTTTTTTTCACTTGATGAAATGTTTTTCATTAGTTATTTTAAAAGAGAACAGATACTCTTTATGAAAACACAAAAGAAAAAAGAATGGGACAGTAGGAGCAGATCACAGCTCCTGGGAGGCTGTTGGGACTCCTCAGTCATAAATTGTCCTGAGCCAAGCTCTGGGAGACAAAGAGGCAAGTTCAGATAAACTAGGACTGTAAAGATGGGCTGGGGTGGGAGCTAAAGTCAGGGATTCCCTCAACAGCACCAAAGGAAGCAGGGGAAATTAAAAAAAAGAGAAAACCCCCAAAATTGGAAACTGAATCTGATGTGTCGTATTAATAATATCACTAGATTTGGGTGTTAAATAGAAGGAGGAATTCCTGCAAGTGCACTATTTTATTGTTTCAAAGAGTTCTTAAATGAGAGCCAGAAGTAATAGAGGAGATGTGGTTCCATATTAAACAAGATCTCTCAAAAAATTAATAGTTCTTCAAATAAAGGTAATAATTCTCAGCATGGTTGATTTACATTTGTACAAGATGCGACCAAATTTGTGTTTTTTAATAAAACTTGCTAGCTAAATTTGTAACCCCACCTCAGCAAAGGTATGGGGTGAAGAGCAGGATCTGCTCACATCCAAAATCAAAATTTGGAAGGACGTGAGAGTTCACAGCAGGACCTGAATTATCCCTCTGTTTGCTTATCCACTGTCCTGCTGGAGAGACTGGGCCAGAATGTGAAGCTCTCTGTTTACCCAGGGGTATCAGCAGAGAAACTGAAATTATTTATCTACATGGCTGGATTACGAAGGTCTGCAGAGATCAGTACTGAACCTGAAATTGTCTTTCAGCCCATCTGTGCATCACCAGCACACAGACCCAGAGGAATCCGTACCGAATTCAGAATTATTTGTCTATTCACACTCCAGCCTATTTACTTTCCCGGGTCTGAGATACGAAGCAGAAACATGAAGTGCAGAAACATGAAGTGCAGAAACATCTCAGCCTGCTCCTGAGTGGTGTAAAATGCTACTAATTGTCAGAGCATCACTTCAGTTGCTGGAGCCTTCAAAATTTACAATGGAATTGCTAAAATATGCTGGTTTAATGATGTCCGGGACCACTATGTATTTAAAAAAGGTACCACATGAGCCCATTCCCTCAACTGTTTAAAGTATTTGTCCATTTGTACCCGGCCACTCACTCCACCTGATCCCACCACCATTTCCTCATGTGTCTCCCTGCGCTGAGGGAGTGGCAAGGACAGGGTGTGGGGTCTGGTGGTGAATTTTTTATTGTATGTAAGAGATCCTCTTTCCCTATGGGATGTTAGTGGCTAAATCACCAGAGCCCTGTTTCTTGGGCTTCTCAGGTAAGACCACAGCACCTCACTATTTCTTCTGGAAAGGAAGTCAGGAGTGTGGGCCCATAGCCCTGTCTGTGGTTTTCTTGTCACCTCTTGTGTGAGAGGGGAACTTACGGGTGCTCAGTGGCACAAAACGTCCTATTTACCTGGTGCCTGACAATTGCAATTCGGCTGGCAGGTGAAAAGGATGGATCAGGAGGATTTGTGAGCTGCTGACACAGGATGCCCACCTCTGTCACTTTGTTGCCTTGGTTACAACACATTTCTGACGTGGAAGGACACCTCTCTTTGGGGAGAGCCAAGGCTGTTGCGGTCACCCTCTTCAACCATGTCCAGAAAATAAAGTGGCATTTTTCTGGCTAAGTACTTACCAATGCCTATTTTCAATAATCTCCAGGAAAACTACGCGTTCCTGCTCCTGTAAGTGTTAAAGCAGCAGCAAAAAAGTTTTGGCTAGTCAATGCTGAAAATAAAAGCCATAACAATGTGTTTCTTTCCATGACAACTCTCTGCTATCTCTCGGATCTGCGTGACAGCAGCCTGCTCTTCTGGATTCAGTCACTAAAAACATGGAATTATGCACATGCAGGAATACCACTGAGATTGGGGCCAGAAGGGAGTTCAGGGCTTTAAGACACTTTTCTGTGTGAAGTGCAGGGCTTTAAGACACTTTTCTGTGTGAAAAGACTCTAATTGTGAGAAATAGTCAAGCATTGAGCAGCTGCTTCTGCGGAAATTCAAATGCAATTTAAGGAGAATAGAAAATACTTCAGAAAGGTGCAGCTTTTGTCAGAGTCACAGTGAATCACAGCTTTGACAGCAGACAGCTGCAATATCTATTGATCAACGTTTTGAGTGAAAAAATAGAAAGCCATACCTTTATAGATTGGCCATTTGTCATAAGAGATGTGTTCTAAAGACAATGGAGGAGGCAAGCAGAGCCTTAGCATTCATGTATGAGACACAGGCATCTGTTTCCTGATGAACCCCAGTGCCTGCAGGCAGAACAATGGGAGCACAGCCAGCTGTGCCAACAGCTGGGCAGAGCTCTTCTGTCTACATTTCTTGAATTTAACGTTCTGATTCCTCCTGCTGCCCCGCAAAAAGCTTCCAAAAATTTCCTGATCCAGGCAGCCCCTGCTCCAGTCTCCCCAGCCTGTGTGTGCCCCACTCCTCTGTGAGATTCCCTTTGTCTCTTCTGCAGAGGGAAAAAGAGGGTGCAGCAGAAGACCTGCTACTATGACAGAGGAAAGAGTAGCAGAGGACACGTTTCCAAGTAGCAACACTTCAGTCACTAACCAAAACCATTTGCTCTTTTCAGCTGAATTGTTATCAATATTCACATTTGCACCCTTTGTTTATTTCCCCTCTCCCTTTTTCCAGACCCCAGACAGCACATCACCAATGAAACATTTAGAAATGAGAGTAAGAGGTGTGGAAAACAACTGGGTAAGCATGGAAAAGCAATGCTATTATTTTTGGTTAATATTAAAATACCACTGAAACCTGGGACAGACCAAACATAAACATCTCTTATGTCATGAAGCAGCTCCCAGCAGCATGCAGAAGCCTTACCCTGGTGGAAGGCAATACATGCATATTCAAAGCCTTTTACCAAAGTGGTGAAGAAAAGAGAAGCAATACTTTCCTTTGACTTGGAATTCCCACTTCTGCTCGGCTGGGAATAGAGGCATAATTAATCAAAGTACTTAAATAAGTTTCTTTCTGCCTTAATCAGAGCTGTGCAAATAAACCATTTTTCCTGTTCAGTAGTTAAACCAAAATAATAATTGTAGAAATATTTTTAAGTTTTCTGAAATGAAACTTCATGGTCCCTCAAATATTTTCAGTGAGCAGAGATATTTAACTGAAATGAGATGGTGACTCTTCACTTTAGATGTCTTTATTTATTTTAAACACACAGAGCTAAATTCGTTCCTAAAAGGTTGTTTTGAAAACAGATCTCTTAAAGAAAGTATTCAAATTAACAGTTCTGGCCTAATGAAGAGAAACAGACCCTTCCAGACAGGCTGGCTCAAACCTGAGCCTCCCTCTGCCAGTGCCAGGCTCATCTGTGGGAAGAGCCAAGGGATGCTCTGTGCTTCACTCACCTGTGCCCAGTGATTAAGCCCCTGAAGTGACAGTGGGATGGATCCAGCAGTGGGTATTAAAATTTGTGGTTCAAAAGGACCAAGTTTGGAAATGAGACCCTGTGCACCCGTCATTGGCAAGGCAGGACTGACCCCCAGCCAGCCAGGGGCTAATCCCACAGACCAAAAATCCCACAGCAGCTCTGCATGCCAGAAAAAGTTCCCAGTATGACTGCCAATTCTCCAAAACCATGGGAATTCTGCCTGCTTTATTTGGGAGGCACCAAATCAATTCAAGCACGGTGTGTTTTATTAAAGGAATTGATGTATGCAGTGTGAAACAAGCTGATTTTCAGGCACGCACCCCTGTCTTCGGGTCTAAGTTATACATGCAAGCTGCAGCAATAAATGCAAGCTGAGAATAACTGCTCAATTTAATTTTAGGCTTTAATTTGATTCATTAACTTGGTGCCACCTTGGGTAAGAAAAGGTATTTGGTACCCAGTCAGTGGAGGAGGAACATTTTTAGGCATGAGAAGTAAAAAAGTCATTCAGTCCTCTGGGAAAGAGAGAGAGAGAAAATGAGAGCTGCAGGCAATTTATTGCTGGTTTAACAAGAAGCTGTAAGCTGAGAGGAGGGGATAAGAATTATAAAGTGCTGTAAAAACAATATCTCTATCGAGCCCATGATGTTCAGTGTCCTGAGTTATGAGTTTCAGTTCCCTGGCTTGTTTCTTGCTGCTCCTATTTCAGACATGAAGAAGGACCTGGGAGCTCTAAAAGCTTGTCCCTTTTATTCACCTCTGTGAATTGCTCCCATAAAAAATATTACCTTTCCTGACAAATCTTGCCTCCAGAATGTCCTCAGAGTCCAGCTACTCCCAGCACAGGAGCAGAGCTCAGGGCTGGGTCCTGCAGCCACCGGAGCCTGCCACAGGTAGGATCAGGGAGGTAACAAAGCACAAGCTGCTGGCCTGTGAAGTTTTCCATTTATTTAGAAAGGAACTGGCAGATCACGTGGAGATGTTGCTTTACATTTCAAAAAAGTTCATTTTCCTCCTGGAAGCTGCAGCTTCCCACAGACCTTGTCTTAGGGATCCACTAAAGTCGGTTGGGCATGGGGCAGGGATCCTGGAGAAAAGTCACTGCCTCCTATTCCCTGAAAGACTTAGGACTCCAGACACCTCAACTCATCTTCCCAGATACCAGTTTGGAGCTGAAATGTTTTGGGGCTCTTCTGTCCAACTTCAGATTTGGCAAGAACACCACCACACAGCCTTCAGAAAATGAAGACGTCAGTGAATTAAATTCTTGGCTCTCACAGGTGTCCTCTGATACCCTTGGGGACACAATGGGCCTGATTCTCATTCACATGAGGGACTGTTTCTGCTGCTGCACTAAAAAAATTGCTATCTAGGCTTTGCAGTAAATCCAAATTAGGCTCCTAATGCTGCTGCTGGGGAGAGGATTAAATTTATCACAAGCAGTTGGTATATAATATTTTGTATTCCCCAAGCAAATCCTTCCAGAGCAGAATGAAAGACTATACATTGTGTGTGCAATCCAAATGAAAGGACTTTTCTCCTCATGTTAGGCAAACTAGCAAAAAAAAAAAAAAGTTGACTCCTTTACAACTTTTCTGTATTGACAGATGTTTCATCATTTATTTTCCTGCTGAAAAGATGCTGAAAGAAAACAAGCAAAAACTAGTAAAAATAATTACCAAGGCTTTTTATGGGTCCAGAGCCTTATTTATTCATTACATTGACAAATGATCCTGGGATTGGCTCAGCAGGTCAGAGATTGTGCTAAATAGGACCAAGGTTGTGGGTTGAATCCCTCCCTGTATGGGTCATTCACCTAAGGGTTGGACTTGTTGGTCCTTGTGGGTCCCTTCCAACTCAGACCATTCTGTGATTCTGTGAAATAATAATGCTGAAGGGAGTCTACATGGAATATGAAGTCATGCTGACAGGTCTGGTGACAAGGTCCAACGTGCTCTTCACCAAGCCCTCAGCCCCTCTGCACCTGTGCAGAGCTCACAGCCCAGCCTGGCTCCCTCTCTCCCTCCCTCCCTGCCTCCCTCCTCTTGCATGTAAGCAAGTCAAAATAACTCGTTAGCAGTCCAATTGCATTCCGGTGCTGAACATTTATTCATACTGATTTCTGAACCAGATATAATAAACACACTCACCTCAAGCTCTGAATGCCCCCTCCTAGGATGTAGAGCACATTGTAATCAATCAATATGCAGAACCTGTTGCTTCCACTGCCTGAGCCTTGTAAAAGCCACATTCACTTCCTTCAATTCTCACTTCAGTTCACCTCTCTTTTAAAACACCCAGGCTATTGGAAGGGGGTATGCTAGAAGAAAGTACTACCCCAAAGTTAGTCTGAGTCTTCTTCATCTTGCTTCAGGGTTTGATCCTGAACTTATCAAAGTCAAAGCAAACACTGCCATAGGTGGTTAAGAGGAGCTCTAAGGGTCAAGGGCGAAAATCATACTCCAGAAACTGATCCATGTTCCCAACCTGGGAAACAGCAGGTGTGCATCAAATAACACGAAAGGACAACCCATCTCCGGCTGCTGACATCTGTAACAAGCATAGTGTTACAGTGGTCATCTGCTGAAACATCCTGCCCAAAGGAAATCCTCAGCTGTCTTAATAGAAAGCAATGAGAAAACAAAGCAAAACCAAAACAAAACATACAAGATGAGAAAGGAAAATCCACCAGAATAATTTCTTCTTTTCAGAAACTGACACTGCAATTGCAGAGATGTTCCCAGCCACGTTACTGGATTTAACACCCTGGAAACACTGAGGGATTTAGCTGGTTTCACCCCCAAGTTGAGGAAAAATCAGAAAAAAGCCTAGTACTGGGAGCTACAGAGATAAAGGCATTGAGAAAAGCACTGTTACTTGCCTCTGCAGAGTTAGGAGCTGAGAAATATTCCATCTGTTTCAGGTGGACTGCACTCAGCTGCTGTTGGAGCTGCAGTGGGTATTACAGTCACATGTGTGCTATAAACTAATTTATATCATCACTGTAAGAGGCAGCAGTGCTTGGACAAACACTTCATCCTCTGTTCTTGCAGAAGCCAATTTTGGGATAAGGCAAAAGCATTTCTATCTAGTCCAAGGGGCTTTTAGGTTTAAAGCTCTTGTCACTGGAGACATCTAAAAACCTGCGGGGTTTCATTCACTTGTGGCATAGTTGTGGTTGCCTCTAAAAGCCAAGGAACAGAACAAGCTCTGGGTGTGGGAGCTGTCAGAAACGTCAAAGGAGGTTTCAATTTCAGGAATGCTGAAATAAAGACTGTCTTCTGAGCCTTACCATCTTTAAGCTCCTGGCAGCCTGTAGCAGTGTGTCCTCCCTGTAAATAAGCAGGAACCATGCCCAGAGGGTAAAGGGCACTGCCCTGTCCCACGGAATTCTCATTTCCTCCCTCGCGCTGTTGTTTGGGTCGAAGCCATGAAAGGGGGAAATGCTAATGCTGATGACCTGTCTATCATGCTTGAGCCTTCCTCCCAGCCTGACTCATTCAGATTCAACAGGTAACTCCACCCCACCAGGCTGGACTTCCCTTCCCAGCCAGAGGAGGGGAGCCAAGCCACATTCTCAGCCTCCTAAATTTCAAGCCTGTTACCTTAAGTTTGCCTGTTAGTGATAGAGGCAGCGTTAGCAAAGCCCCAGGCCTGCCCCAGGCCTGGTGAGAAGGGACATGGAAAAGAGACTGGCAGGAGGAAAAAGTGTTTCTTCTGCTCTTCCTGTACCTGTTTCTGTTCCTCCTCTTCCTCGTGTTCATGATTTTGCTGTTTCCTCCTCCACTCCTGTTCACCAAATACCACCTCTGCCACTTCATAGGCCTTCAGAAATGTTTTATATAAAGTGCATATAACACTATAAAATATTATAAAATTTATTTATATGAAATTGATATAAATTAGATGACATTTATTTAGGTATAATTTTATCTAAAATGTATATACTTTAATGTATAATGTGGGAGGGAGGGTTCAGAGTTTGGTATTGCCTTTTTACCCTCTGGGTGTTCTTATGTTTCATGGAGGAACACCCGGAGGTTGAATTTCCTCAGTCAGCTTCTTCCCTGGATCCATACAGCCTCTCTGTTAGGCACAGTAATATGGGAACCCGTGGAGGTGGGCACCCAGCAGCTTAGGGGCACAGAGCTAAGCACGCTCTTTCAACCCCAGCATTGCTTCAATAGAAAACCAAAGCAGTTCAAGAGCTTCGGTCCAAATTAATAGGACTAAAAAGCTGGGAAAACTACTTTAGAAAGCCTTTGCCTTTCTTTATGGCTGGGATCCTAAAGCTCTACCTTGCCACAATAATGAAAAGTTTTCTAATTCCCTGCCTTCTTCCAGAGCAGGGTCTGTTCCATCCCTACCTGCAGTGCTCCTTGCACCAAGAATCCTTCATCTCATGTGGGGACTGAATGATTAGTGGCTGCCTACAGAGTACCAAAACCTGGCCCCGGTAATGAAATGAAAGTGAAAATGGTAATTAAGCTTTCCTGACAAGAAAAAAGACAGACTCAAAGGAACTGAACATAAAAAGAAAATAACAAAAGCTCTGTCAAAATGTACTACACTATTTTTAGCCTTTCTTTATTTTCTAGGGACAATAACATTGCATTAATATAGTGTCTTCCATATATTGATCAATTAAGGGTTCCATTATCAGCCAGGAATATTAAAGATGTGAAGAATGCTGTCTTGGCCAGAGGATACCTCCTGAACCAGAGACAGAGCCCAGTTTTTGAAAATTCCAATTCCTGAAGCTCCCTCACCCTGGTGTCCTTCCCTTTCTTCCATCCCAATTAAAATAAATATTTTAATGCAAGACAATAAACTCAAACAGCATTACTGCAATAAGCTCCCAGAATTATTATCAGGGGACTGAGGACCTTCCTGAATGTCCATTATCACAGAATCACAGAATTGTTTAGGGTGGAAAAGACTCTTCAGGCTTCCTTGGCCTGCTCTCTAGGTGGGTGATGTGTTGCAGAAGGAGGATGAAGCCAGGATGTGAGGAGGCATGGATGTACCAAATTCCTGCTGTCAGAAGGACCAGGAGATCCTGCTCCAGTGTCTGCATCTCTGAGAGACAGGGAGCTCTCACCTGCACTTCTCTCCTCTAACTTCCATGCTTAGGAATCACAGAACCATAGTATTAAATGGTCTGTGTTGGAAGAGACCCTAAATGCCATCTAGTTCCACAGCCCTGCTCTGCTCCATCCTATTTCATGATTTGTTACTGGTACTGTAGGTCTGTCCTGGGTGCCAGCCCAATGCTACACTACCATCCAAGGCCCAAAATCTTCCTCCTCCATGCCATGGTGGCCAATCCAAACTTCCATAACATGGCTCAATACAGACAATCCCCCAAATGAATTAAGGAGAAAGGAAACAATGCAAGTGAAATCTTGTGGGGATTCACCTGCTGTGGCTCCAATGTCATTGCTAAAACTAGCTGGGAAGTGAGGTGCTGAGGGAACTAAGGCACAATAGTCAACTCTGTGTGCTGGTTTAAAACCCAGCTGAAAAATTAAACCCACTTAGCCTGCTCCCCTTTCCCCCACTTCTTCCTATAATGGGGGGACACTGGGAGAAATTATAAGTTGGAATCAAAATTTACCAAAAAATCACAATAACCACAACAATATTAATAAAAGAGTGTACAAAAGAGAAAGTTTTACCTGCAAAAGGGTGACTGGTCCAGTGCTGGGACCACTTGGTATTTGGGAAAAAAAAAGCGATGTGGCAAATGAGAGTTTAGCATTCCCCACTGCCCCCAGCCTGGGAAAGGGGAAAAAACCCAAGGGAAAGCAGGGACAAAACAAAAAGCATGGAAGCTATTTGGTCCAAGTGAGGAGTTATAGTGCTGAAGTGGTGACTCTGCAGTGCCTGGCAGAGCGTGGCCCCACTGCAGGGTCGCTCTTTCTGGGGCAGTGACGGCAGTCTCGGTCTCACATCCTCTCTGCAGAAAGCCTGGCAAAAAATGGTGAACTTTCCATTTCCAGCCTCGGCTTTTTTCCTGCCAAAACTCCCCCCCACGGCAGTGATGTGGGTGATACAGAATAGACAGTGCTAAAAGCTCCACCACCTTGTCTCTGTACACAGGACACTCTCAAAAAACCAGAGGGCTCAACACATTACTTTTAGTAGCAGCTTCCCAGTGGGTAAATTAATATTTTAAAGGAAGAGTAGGATACTCACAGGAATGATTTCACAGTTGTTTTGAACAACACTAGAGCTTTCTCTTTTTGTCAGGGATTGTCTGTCATTTGCACAGTGCCTGAAGCTGCTTCTCTCTTCTGGCCTCAGCCATTATGGTAATAATGGGAAGAACAGCAGCAGCAGCCGTGCTGTGTATGCTAATGGCCATGTGCTGAGGTGAGAGCAGGTTACATATTGCTGGGAAAGGGCAAGAGGGAAAAACAACAAGGTGAAAACATGACAGGAACGTTTAACGATAACTGTATAAACTGTGCAGAACTGACAGGCCAAAACTTTGGTGAAGAAGCAAAAACCTGCTGCAGGGATGCACGAGAAAGACAGAAACTGTGGCACACAGTGATGGAAAAGAGAATGTCATAAGGAGAATTTGAATTTTTTTTTCCCTTCTTCTTTTTTCTTTATTTTTTAAGAAGAAGGTGGATTTAATTAATTAATAATTAATTAATTAATAATTTCTCAAAGAAAGTATGGAGAGGTTTTTTTATTGGTACCACAAGAAACAGGCTGTGAACATGAGATTCTTTAGGACAAAGATGATCAGTGGACTGTGAGATATGTGAGCAGGCCATACAAATAAAACTGATGTATTCAGGACACACTGCAAGAAAAAAAGGACTGGAAATAAAAGAGAAGCTGTAGGATCACAAGAAAATTAAATGAAAATTAAAGCCAACCTGTAAGATGGGATGTTTAATTTCACACTGTTCATGAGGTGTATATAAGAATCCCACATAAAAGAAAGGGTTTGATAAAAGGCAGGATGCTGCTTGCCCATGGTCCTTTCTTTGCCTTTTGAAGCACACGTTCCATGGGGCACACAGGATTGTAAGAAAAAAAAGGCAAATCTGAACAATTTTAGCAGATGCAAAGAAGTTCATAAAGCCTAGAGAACAGTGTCCTAGGATATTGTGCTAGGGAGTCAAAACACATATGAATTGGAATTTGGCTTTGCTGTAAGACAACAGGTGTTTCAAAATACAGGACTGATTAACAGGGAGGATGCCTGATGTTGAGGAAGGTGGCAGCACTTTCAGTGCTGCTATTCAGAGTAACTCCAAATCTGCATTGTGAGCGTTAGCAGCTGATGCACTGTTAGTGTATCGTAAGGATTACTTTCCATGTTATAGCTTCTTTCCTTTTGACACTGAATTTCCTTTGCCATTTTGCAGACCACTGACTCAAGAGACCCTTTTCCCAGTCTTCACTTAATCTCCACCACCATCCCAGGTAACTCTGCAGTCTTGGCAATTCCTCTACTGAAGTTCTTCCTCATGTCCCGTATGAATATGATGGGCAGCACAGGTCAATGAGAAGGGAAGGCATCTTCAGTAATCTCCCTGCACTTTGAAAACAGAGAAAACAGACCCTTATTCCCCACTAATTGTGAATCTGAAACATGCTTGACCCTGTTTAGCATTGAGGGATTTTATGAGGGATGTTTGTAGAAGGACCTTATTTACAACATTTAAAAAAAAGCATAGACTGAGTAAAACTTCCTGTTATGCAGAGTCCTCCCAAGAACATTAATTTAAGAGATGATGTTTTGTTGATTTTTCTCTGACGTATCCCCCTTGTTCTTGTGTTTACTACTTCCACCCCACCATACAACAAACCTATTTTGCCCCTTCTATTCATCTGGGATGAGTTCAGTTCATACAATCAAGCTACTTTTCCTGGCATATCTATTGCCTAAAGTATGTACAGAAAAATTTAAAAAGTAAATTGCCTCTTCATACTCAATGAAAATAGCTAACCTATTTGATTCTTAATCAAATAGCATATTAATCAAATGTGAATATTCATCTATTTGACCTCTATATGAGGTCACTCTCACGAACCTCCCCCACCAGCTCTGCAGTCACAGCACCCTCTCCAGCTCTCCTGGTTGCTCCTGTCAGTCAGGCAGCTCTTGCTCCAGGCATCTACCTGGGGCGGATGCTGCTGGAGGCAATGCCAGCCAGGTCCTGCAGCTAAGTACTAACTCTGCTGTCTTAGTGGAAAGCATGCAAAATGCATCCTTTGAAGATGTTTTTATTCCAGATGCTTTCTTTTGTGTGAACAGCTTTTCAAACCCCTTAATACAAAAATAACCAACAACGTCTGTCTAAAAAAATGCTGAATGTGAAGGGAACAGTTACTACATATGAGCTAATAGTTTTCCTTCATTCCTCCTCCAAGTCATTCCAATTGTTAGGAGGACCAGGAGCTGGAGAAGAGCTGGAAGAACCTTCCTAGGCTGGTACTGAGGGACCCAAGCCGAACCCACCTTGGTGCACCTGGAAGATAACTCACAGAAGGATTTGGGCTGCACAGCAGTTGCTATCCCCATGCCTGCAGGGCCCAAAGAGGCACCTAGGTTTCTGCTCAGTGAACTACTATCCAGAGATGGACATGGCCAGATGTCTAACGTGGCCCCCGGGGAGCAGAAGGCATCACCAGATCATCCAGTCTGTACAACTCAGGTGTTTTAAATATTAGTTCTTTTTATGCTGGAGTCCCTGTTGCTTTTAAGCATTGTTTTTCTTTTTGCATGGGGTTAATCATCTCCAAAAGAAGTGCTGAAGACTATGCTATCCCTTGACCTTCAGCCATGAAATGGGGACCAAGAGAGCTGAAAGAATGAACCCCTCAAAAAGCAAACATTAATAAGAACTGATTTGGAAATAAATTGACTGAAAATCTTTATTGCCGAGTGCAGCACATAATGTAAAAATAAAAGAGTAACACAAAAAGGGGGGGGAATTTTCATCTTGTCAAAAAATTACTCTTCTGCCTACTAAAATGTTTCAACAAACAGGTTTAGCCCAGCCCTTCATCCCATACTGAGACAACTCAGAAAATACTACCTGACATGGATAAAACTCCGCACCCAGTGCTCCTTATTTAGTTTCTTCTTTTTAACCAGATTTGTAACTGCAGTCCCATGAAGTTAACCCTTAGTGTGATGATGCTTAAAGAGCATGGAGTGGGAATGGAAGAAAGAAATAACAGTTCCAACACTGATCAATACATGCAAGAAGCAGAAGCTCTCATTTTTGTTTCTAGGTAGATTTATGATTCCAGCCTAGCCCATCTTCTCCCATTTTGTCAGAGATTTGGTGGCATACAGAGCTGAGATTGATGGTCTGCTTAAGCATGCAGTTAGCACCAGTACCAATTACTGAAAAGAGCTAATGAGAAAAGTTTGAGAAGCCTCCTCATGTTCCACATCATCTCCCATACAGTCAAAGCTCCCTCACCAAGAGGAAGAGTTGGCCCTTCCTCGTCTTCCTGCAGAGAGTTCCTGCCATCAGATTGCAAGTGCCCAGTCAGGTTCCCCTGACAGATAACAGCCAATTACCAATTTAAAGCATGCCAGGGAGCTTCAAACTCCAGCATGGCACAAATTAATGGAATCTCACAGCACCAGCAGGAAACAGGTGCTCTTTGAGGTTGCTCCTCTCCAGGTTTCTACATAGCATTGATGTGACTGTGACTAGGAACCTAAAAGAAATGCACAGAGGTGCTGTAGGCTGCTGCAGGGGCTCGGAAAGCTGGGGCTGCTTCCTCCTTGCAGCTGTGCAAAGGGCAGAGGGCTGCCAACAACTCTGTGTGGCCAGGGCACTTCTCCTGGCAGAATGCTGGGAAGAGCAAGCAGCTGTACCCTGAGGTACTGGGGGCTGACGGACAGACTCTGCCCTGCAGTGCAGCTGGGTGTGCTGGTTGGTCCTGCACATTTTGAATGGACTGTGAAAAAGTGCAATAAAAAGTACATCATTTTCTGGAAAAAGTAAACTCTTGCCATCTCACACATCAAAGCTGCTGGTTTGCAACTCAGCCGTGTTTGCTATGCCATCCTTTCTCCTTTCTGAGACTCCTCAGAGACTATTTCTGAAAATCTGGCAAAACAGCAGCTGATCTCACCAGGGTTGCATAGTTTTATCTCTCTCCTTGCCTTTTATTTTAGATAATTAAGCAAAACTTAAAAAAACCAGTTGTGCAGTATTGACAGGGGATGGTTGGTGTTTTTCTCTCCACCTGTGCTTTTTTCCCACCTGAACATCATTTTGAGTAACACATGGGTTTGAAACACTCCTCATCACTTGTGAAGGCGATTTTAAAGATTCCTGCAACAGCAGTCCTCTCCAGCCCCAAGAGCAGCCTTGCACTGCTTCTTCTCACCCATTCCTAGTGGAGTAGAGCACCTGCCACTTGGAAAGCAAGCTACCACCAGCTGAAGTGGGGAAATACCTGAGAAGGCCACTAAAACAAACACAGTTTGGAGGCCACTAATGCCAACACAAGCCAGCCTTGGAGGGGAAGGACGGCAGCTGAGCAGATGAGACTTGGCCACGGAGCACCACGGTGACTCACTGCTGTGGACAGCGACACTGCCGTCCCACCACGGGCCCTGGGGGTGCAGGGCAGGCCTGGCAGTGTGGGATAAGACTTTTAAATGCAGCTGTGACCAGCACACAAGGGGTTTACCAGCCCCAGTGCCGCATTCGGAACAAACACGTCTATTCTTACGTAACCAGTCCTGAGAGGCGTTGCCAAGTAAGCACAGTTTAAAATCAATCAGGCAACAGCATAAAATATTTAGCACTTGGCTGAGTGTTTCCACTTGCCCCTGCTCAGCATCCATCTTGGGACAGGCACAGGACCTTTGGGAAATGTGAGGAAGAGAAAGCAACTGCTTTGGCACAGCCCCCTGTTCTCAGCCTGGGCTGTCCCAGCTCCAGGGGACAACTGGAGCCTCAGCCTCAGCATTCAGCTTCACCCAGCAGTGAGGACAAGCCTGTAGCTATGACAAATTCTGTGACTGTGGTTACAATGCTGTAACTGCTGCTTCTCTGAGTCCCTGCTTGCTTTCTGGGCCCAAACAGGAGGTCACCTGGGAGCTACAGCTCTCACTGTCTCAGTGGAAACCATCTCCCAGCCTGGAGCAGGTTGGTGCCAGCATCCTACAGCCTGATCGGGGCCAATTCCTGGAGTATTACCTTTACCTCTGATGTCCATTGGCAGGATGCAGCATCTCAGCTGGGCCTGAGGCTCCTGCAAAGCCTGTCTGCACACATCAAGCCTGTGCTATCACTGAGGTGATTTTTAACTCTTCCTTAGGAAATATAAAGTCCTGAAGTAATCTAACCTAAAAGAAGAGCCGTTCAGATTAGAAACAAGGAAGAAATATTTTACAGCGAGGGTCTTGAACCACCAGAACAGGTTGCTCAGAGAGGTGGTAGATGCCCCATCCCTGAAAACATCTGAGGTCAGGTTGGAGGGGGCTCTGAGCAACCTAGTCTAGAGGAAGATGTCTCTGCTTATTGCAGGGGGTTGAACTGGATGGCCTTTAAAGGTCTCTTCAGAGAACAACTATTCTATGATTCTATGACTCTTTGAAATTCTGACCTCAGGCAAGGACTGGAAATACTGAAACATGAAGTTGAAAATTAACTTACCTCCCTTGGTGAGGTTTGCTCTAACACTGAAATGCCCGAGGACCAGCTGGATTAGACTGGAGATGAACATAATAGTCTTCCCCAATGCCTACATTTGGATCAAAACTGTACTCAAGGGTCAATGTGGAGCAAACTGCAGACCCCCAGGTCCAAGTGAATTAGAGAAATTCATGATCCTTCTCTACCACACCTTCAATGGGAGAAGTATTGTGTCCTACCCAGCAAGGAGTGCTAGGGAGTGATTTTTGGAGAATACTCCAGCTGATACTTAAGACACTTGGAAAATCTGTGTTTGCAGAAGCCAGGGCATGACAATCCCTAGCTGCAAAGCAATGCTGGGAGTAGAAAGGCCCTCTCACACCCACCAAAGGCACATGCTCCATCAAAGCACCTCAGCGTTCTTTAAATTTGCCTTTGCAGTGAACATTTTCCTTGAAGACTCGGGTGTTCACAGGATGAAAGACAACAATTTCCTCAGGATTTTTGCAAGATGTTTGAATACTTTCTCATCCCACCTGTTTAACTGGCCCTAAAAATGAGACATTTGAGTTTCAGTGCATCCCAGAGAATTATTCCACTGGAATTCCTTAGCTTCCTCCAGAAAAATATGAAGTAATGATAACGATGTGAGAAGATGTGTTCAGACAGAGGAGAAAGATGGACAAAACATAAACCCTTACTGAGCCACCTGAAATCACAGTCCCTGTGATTCACCCAAGCTGAAACTGCTCTACATAAAATGCCAACCTCTTCTTCCTTGCCTTTTCTGTAGGCATGCTGTAGTTGGAAATGCCAGTAGTTTGAGGTGATGGCAGGAGCACACAAAGCTTTGACTGACCGCCCCTGAGGTTAGAACTGTGACTGGACACACCAATTTGGATGCTTTGTCAACTGTCTTGGGCAGATTGGACTGATTTCTGCATTTTATATGCTCAGCATAATTTGCTGTAAGTTTTCCTCTTGGTGATCAGTAGAAAATTTCCCTATGGGACCCTGCTCTGCATTCCCCTGGAGTAAATGAGATTTTGGGATTGAAAAAAGAGAAAATGTCCCTTTTTCAATACTCTTATCATTCATTAATTATGAAGCAGTGACTGCTGTAAATCCCAAAGCTCAGATTCTCTCTGCCTCCCTTGTAAGTGTTGCACAGAAATGTAAGAAAGATGCAAGTTACTGTCCCAGGGATTCCAGTAGTTTATAGAACAGGTAGATTACAGGAGATGGATAAATCTGACAGACTTGCAGGTAAGAGGCATTTAATGGAGACAAGGTATTGTGAAAGAAAGAATCTGTACTAATCCAGCAAAGAAAAATTTGCAAGACACCCATAAAACCTGGTGTAACCTAGTGGTATTTTGTCAGTAGAAGGAAGAAGAAGATTGGCAGTGATCTAGCACCAAAAAGAAAGACATTTGGAGTTCTAAAGTATTGGGTTTTTCATCTAAAGTGTCTTTAATTGGATAGCCCCATGTGGACTGTGGAAAGAGCTGTGAAATATGGAAGTGTTCTAAACCAGAAGTTGTGATATTTCTTCCAAAAATATGCCCCAAAACAAAATATGTCCTTAAACACTGCAGTTTTCCATTAATGAAACAGTGAAGGGTTGCAACACCTAAACCTTGTGGAGAAAGGTGAAATTTTTGTTTTGAAAGCAAAAGTTCTCAGTGAGAACAAACACCTGCTGAAAAGAAAGTGAGAACAAAACCACAACACTCCCCCCTCCCCAACCCAAACCTCAAAGAATTTCTGCTGAAAAGCAAATTTAAAGGAAAATTTTATCATTTTTAATTAAGGGCCAGATGGTGACTGTAAAACTCAGCCTTGACTAAAGAAGGGTGTAAAACTCTCAATAAATTCTACCTTAGAAATGCAAAAAAAAAGCAAAAAAAAAAATCTGGAAGAGGTGGCTGTTGGACATGCACGCATTTTTTTGTAACCACACAATAAGATGATGTATGTCTAGTACCTCTGGAAGCCTGGGATGCCACAGAAGCTTAAGAACCTGGTTCAGACTGAAGGAATGTCTCCAGATGTGGCCAGGAAGGCAGGCAAAAAGCTAGAGGGCTTGAAAGGGGAGGACAGGGTGATGAACTCTCAAGCAGCTCTTTTACACATAATACAGCATTTCTGTCAAAACAGGTCGGTGAGTGTTTCTGATAAGTTTGGTTATAAAAGGAGTAGGATACAGGGTGTGCCCATTTGGAAGAAATCACTAGCATATTATTAAATATTTAACCTTCCAAATTTAATTTGTTAAATCTGCTGGGAGCAGTTTCCAGGTTGCTTGCAGAGTGCTCTGGGAGCAGTTCCAGGTGAGCAGTGACTTTAGCCCTGTTGCTTACCCTTACTCTGGGCCAGAGGGAACAACACAGAGTGATGAAGGGCTCGGCTTCTTTTTCAGCTCTCCCTTTTTAGAATAAATGGCTTGGTTTCCCAACTGGTTGTAAAACCAAGTCACTGCAGTGTAGCTGTTCTGATTTACACCAGCTGAAGGCCTGGCCTCCAGTTTGGAGGAAATGGGCTGCCAATTTAATTACTTCATCCCTGGTATGGTATTAATAATATGGGAATAAATTTAATGCTGCTAAGTAACAGCAATGCTGAAGTTTTTGCAAAATGCATGACAATTAATGTATGGTGCATGGAATTTCTGCTCCTCCTGAGTTGCCTTTTAAATGATGCTCCTTGTGATTTGAATTTCAAAGAGTTCTTCTCCTAGTATTTCTCATTATTGATGGTGACTGCTTGCAGGAGCAGCTCAGTGCTGCTTTGTTGGCTCATCAGTTTTGATTCCATGCCCAGATGCTAAGGACAGAAGCATGCAATTAATTTGGAAGCACAACCCTTCATTGATTTCAGTTGGGAGATTTTTCTTGAACACCAGAGGCCTGATATGTCCGTGTCTACCTTTAACTTTGTCTTTACACGGAAAATATCTTCCTTTTCCACTATAGATCTCTTTTCTGAGAAGGGATCTCAAAATCCTGCTATATATATACAAATATATATTGTAATGTACAAAGAGACTAGCAGAGAACCATAAGCTGTAGGTGATCCCCTCATTGTTGTGGGGAAAAGGAGATCTGACTTTTGGGACATTGATGGGTAAGGTGAAAAGGAAAAGGAGCTTGGGATCCAGACCTCTTCCCATGAACAGGAAGGACAAAAGACAAAAAGCTGCCTTTTTTTGCAGGAACATGCCTTCTTTTTCCCTGGAATGATAGGGGTCTTTGAGACTCCAGACTTCCTGAGGAAGTTCCCTGTATACATCCCAACCTGGTGGTCTGAGCCTGGAAACTCTGGCTAGTTTAGCACAAGGGGAAGGTGCCTGCCTCAAAAGCATCTCCAAAGCCAGAGCAGGGTGCCATGCTGGGAGCTAAGGCGCTGGGAACACGAGCTCCTAGGCTTTCTGCATTACACAGGGCACGCAGAGAATCTCCAGAGTACCTCTAGGGTATTTGTTAGGACATCTGCTTGGGGAAAAGCCTGTCCTCTCTCTTTAACAGCTACTCCATGGGAAAAAACCCACTCATCATATATGAAAAGCAGGTAAGCAGAGGGAAATTAATAAGAAAGATAAATTTATGTTCCCCTCTGCAATTCAAGCTGTTCATTCAATGAGCATTCCTGGCAGCTAGGTATTTTTCAGCCAGATGGATTAATTCCTTTAGTGAATTTAGTGAAATATTTGTGGGGCCACTAAAGAGGATCCAAACCATATATCCTCAGCTACACTACTTACTAACCGGGATGTCCTATTCTTTTGGCCTGCCTCCTCATGTTTGCCCTTCCACAAGTTTTTGTATCAACGTCATTCTCCTGCCCACCTGTGAAATCTGGTTGTTTCTCATGGAGCTATCTGTGACTTTAATCAGCTTCTCACTGTTGTTATCTCTCACGTTCAGGACCATCTCTTGTCGTGTCCAGAGGTCTGTCCAGGTAGGCAGCACTGAGGCCAGGTCCTGTCATCTGCCTGCCTGCCTTCGCAGGTCTGCAAGCTCTTGTCAGACATCCCGAGGAGTTGTGGGACTGTGTTCTTCCCGTGGGAGATGCAGCAGCAGGCTGGAAGTAGAAATCAGAACTTCTCTTCATATTCATAGCCTGCTAGTGCAGAAAGAAAAAGCCATTTTCCTTTGGTTTTGCCAACCCCAAAGAATTTTTTTAATGTTACAGGACAGGCACTGACTAGTTTAAATCTGAAGGATGATGGAGAATTTGGAAACCATCATGTCCTTCGTGCACAGCCGCTGTCGAGGCTTCTAAGCTATGGGGTTTCACCCACACTGTGTAGGCTGCAGGCAGCAAAAAAAGAGCCTGGCATTCTCCTAAAATCATAATTGCCAAGGTGGGAATCAGACACATAAGGCTCAGCTCAGCTCCCTAACTATAGAGGCATCCTCCTGCTTTCAGCCCGTTCTCCAGAGAGTTTTATCTCTCCCCATTTGTGTTGAGTCCCTTGACACTGCCTGGATGATACAGGGCTTTTCCACGTGCCCAGTAATCTTTCTTTAAGGGGGTGAACCAACTCCATGTGACAATCTGCAACCCATTTAATTTCACTTAACCCTTCAGCATGCCCATATATAAATCCAGAACCGAGACACCCTGTAGGACCAGGTGCCTCCAACCTGCTTTCACTGTCCTGGCTGCTTAAAGTTTCAGATTTGGGGGGAAAGAACTGTCTCTTACCATGTTTGTATGTATGTCCCGACATACTGGGTGCCTGAGCAATCCATAAGGCAAATAATGGGTCAAATCTCATGGCACTCATCTCCAAAGAAGTGTCTGATTTAAACAAAGCAGTTTCACAGTGGGTGAAAAGGCATTTAAGGTAAGATGCTAGATCTCTCAGGAGATCCCTAATCACATCCAAGAGGAACCTTTATAATCTCAGATATTTGTCTGACTGTCCAAGGTCTGTAGCACCTAAATATTTCACCAGTAGCTGGTTCCCTCCTTTATTAAAAAAATCACAAGGTGGCCTTGGCATGTTTTCTGTCTGACAGATGGCTACATCTCAATTAGCTCTAACCTGTGCCTTTCCTGTCTACCTCCAAAGGGCAGTGCAAGGCAGCACATACATGACACAGTTCCCTCTCCCTTGGAGGTGCCTGTGCTGGTCAAAGAGCCACCTTTTGAACAGGAAAACCTTGGTGCCAGAACTTGCTGCAAGGCTTCCTGGAAGAGTCCCAAAAAGTTAAAATACGAGAACTCTATGCAGTCAGGCAAGGCACAGATGGCAAAATAAAAGCAATGCAGTTTTTTTTCGAGCCTCTGAGCCCCTCAGCTCCTGGACATGTGAGAAACTGGGCCACTTGAGCTGAATTCAAGCAACTTGTCTAAAGCAGAGGAGGTACAGACAACCCCTTCTAGAGACTGTCTGAGGACTGGAATATATTACAGGTTGGTCCTGTCCCACTTTTCCCAACAGGTCCTTCCAAATTAATTTACTACCAGATGCAAAGACCTCCTTCATCCTCCTAGCAGATGATACCTAGCAGCCACTCTTGGTTTAATTAGGCAGACAGTGGCAGTGATTGTGCTCAGATTTTTCTTCTGTTGCAAGTAAGTACACATATCCAGTTTATAGGAGTAGAGTTCAAAGCAATGAAACATTTGATCTTGAGCTAAGCTATATCGTTCACTCAGCCAAAAAATGATATCTTTTGCTTGTCGATTTGCCATGAATACAGAATAAGAAAAAAACGTGCTCAGCTTGGCTTAATCCAAACTCTCATTTTTATTCCGGTTTCAGAACTACCAGCAAACAAACCAGCACAAACTTCAGCACCCACACAGCTCAGTCATTCCAGCTAACCAACTTTTCTTTCTCACAAAGTTAAAAGCACTCCTGGCTGCGCCTTTGGGGTTGGATCAAGTTACATGGAAATATTCTGTTTGTCTTTGGCAAGAAGAAATGACAGATTTGGGACTACTTCCTGATTCCTCCATTCCATTACTCTGAATTATAATCGAGCTAAATTATGTGCTAATGTGGTTCAGACCACACCAATACTTATGGTGCCAGGATTTTCGACTGACAGAACCCACAAGACAAAAGCCCTGCACTATTTGGAGCACAGGGTTCTAGAGCTTAGTTGTGCCCTCTGAGTGATGAACGATTCTTTGGGTATTGTAGACCTGAAGGTTATTTTTTAAAATTCTGGTTCATTATCACTATAAATACCAGCTCTCAGCCCTTCTCTTCCAAAACCTTGACCTTTCCATCCCCTGCATCTCCTTCTGCTAGCTTTGCACCACAGAAAGATTTAGCAGGAAGAGCGCAGAGAAAGAAAGATTTAAGCCAGTTCTTCTGCTGGAAGAAGGAATTTCTCTGTGGTCATCTAGAAAGCCTGGACTCCAGCCTTGTACTGAGAACAGGCAGAAGGAGTAGCACGTTGTCTCTCCTCTCTCCTTGCCTCTCTGGTGATAGGTGGTGCTGCTGCTCTTCCTAGAGACCAGGAATGCATTTGCAAGTCACCGTCTTTCCACTTTCTTACTCGGGTGGTCCTGGGCATCCACCACATCATAGATTCTGATTTGGGACAGCTGAGGACCACAGCATAACCTGATGCTCCCATGAGCGTTTTAGCACATCAGCAGATGTACCAGCTAATGGTGCTCCTAAAACCCTCATGACTACCACAAAGCTCTTTTCCTGCAGCACTGGATGTGTGGTTTCCAGACCAGGACTCTATCTTCTCCCACACTATGATGGTTCCCTCCTGGTTTTGGCCATGAGGCTTTCAGAGCAGCTCTGTCTCCAAGGCTCTCACAAAGTGCTGACGGCGGTGCAGAGCACCCAGGGAGCAAACACCAGGACTGTGTGACTCCTCAACCAGGTGCTGTTCCTTAGGATGCTTCCACTGAAGTCAGTGGCCAGCTATTCACTATCCATCCCTGTAACAGCCCTGGTCAGAGCCACTAGTGGTGAAATGATGTTCCTGAAGCTGTAGTGATGTATGCCTGCAACGTCTCATCCCTTCCTTGACTTCTGCAAACCCCCATTTCGTAAGAGAAGCTGTTTGTACATCTCTGGTAATTTCTGCTTCCAGGTGGCTTTTCCTTTTTGCACCCTGCCTTGATGGCTCCCAAATCTCCAGCTCCTCACAGACAGCAGGAGATTGAAGGACCCATGGAGGCTCCCAAATCCACATGGACTGCCCTGCTCCAACAGCCATCAGACTCGAGGGAGGTGGACCATTTTTTCCTACCCAGCCTTGTCCCTTTCAAACCTCTCTTCAGTGCAGTGCAGCAAATGCTCTCTGTCAGTGCAGTGCTTTGTGTTTTGGTCTACACAGCAGCTTTCCCTGAGGTGCATCTGCATCAGCTTTCGAGGAAAGCACCTCTAAGGGTTGGTTACCATTGCCAGACATAGAGTATGAACCTCCCCAATTTCTTCCCACCCACAGCTCTTGCCAAGAAGCTGTGAAATGTGCACTGCACAGCTTGGTATTGAAGAGGACTCTCAGTGGTGCTGCTAGACCTGAAGAGAAACCGCCAAATCAAACTAGTCTGTTGCAGTTCACCTCACCACAAGCCCCCTTCTATTGCTAGTAAGGAAATTTAACTGGATGACCTAGAAATCCCTTCCCCAGTTCACTCTGCATAAATGCTGAAAAAAAAAAAAGATCCTAACAAATCTTTGTGGATTTCCTCCTATTTCACAAATACATTTATTTGGTCACTAAAAAAAGTATTTTGCCATCCATCCAAATTCACCATCCATCCAAACAAACTGGTATCTCCAATCAGTAGCAGTAACGACTGAAGTATTTGCACTGTACCAGCCAGAATACCTTTGGTTGAAAGACAACTCCCCTAAAGTTAGATCCCTGTACAAGCAGAATGGAAAGACCTAAAGACCTTTTTCCTAAAAGTCTTACTCGGTAACAGCATAATGAAATGTGATTTAGAGACTTCTATTCTCAACAAAGGAAAGGTGAAAAACACTTTGGAGAATCAGGGTGATCACAATTTTGGGCTATTTTTCTCTGCTGATAATGTATGAATTGTCTCCCAGTGCCTATTACATTAAGGAAGAAACTGTTTTCTCTAAGACACAAAATCTCCCTGCAGTCCAGATCAACTCAGGAATGGACAAGGGACCAGTTATTTAGAAGGAGAGAAAAATGTTTTGTGAATACCACTAGGATACACTAAAAAAAAAAGTGAGTTTGTAAGACAACTGAAATATTGTGGAAGAGCAGAAAATGGGGCTGGAGGAAGATGGGCTAAAGTTAATTAATGTGTGTTTTAAATCTTGCACATTCTCCTTCAGCAAAAATTTGGCATGGCTTATTTTGTGAGTATGAATAACAAATGGTAAGCAAGCCGTGGGAGAAAAAAGCCTTAACCCAGAGAGGTGGAGGCAACAAAAATGCACCAGGGCTCTATGTCCTCGTGTCTTTCTCCCTGTAGAGGCAAAGGAAAGCAGTGATCTAAAAGGGGCGTGTGATCTCCCAATAGCACTTTGAGCCATGGATGTTGAAGCATCTAGAAAGACGTGATGACAGAGAAGCTTTTAGGCAAATGACTTGGCTAGCAGGCCTGTTGGGAATGGAAAGAGGAGTGAATGAACACTGCTTACCCATATTATGCAGGATTATTAGGAAAGCAGGGAACACCCCTCAATGCCGTAGCAGCCTGGTGTGCTCGTCACTACGCTAAAAAACAAAACATTCAAAAAAAATTAAAGTTCTTCAGACCTGCTGGAGCTTCTCCATCACCCTGGGGAGCTGTGCCAGCTCTGTGAGGGCAGTGCCTTTGTGGCTGGGGGAGAAGAACCGGGGTCCCTCTGCAGCAGGGCAAGGTGTGGGGGCAGACAGGTTGGGGCGAGGGGAGCCGGTGCCCGTGAAGGTTTGCTGAGCTCCGCTGGGGGGAACAGAGGAGACCCTGGCTGGGAGGAAGGCCTAGAGAGGAGGAGGAGAGGAGGCTCAGAGAGGGGAGGGTTTTGCCGTACTCACCCGGGGCGGGGGTTACACACCAAGGGATTGGAGGCTGTTCTTGCTGCAGAAGAAAAGTTGGCCGCGCTGCCGCGCAGGGCTCGTTCTCCTGCCTCTCTCCCTCCGCCTGCCTCTCTCGCTCTCTCCCTCCCTCCCTCCTCCTTTTTTCCCTCCTCCTCCTGAGCCCACAGTGCCGCCGAGGCGGTGCAGGCGGCGCAGCCCCGCCGGCCGCTCGCCCTGTGCAGACCCGGGGCCCGGGGGCCCGGTCCCCGCCGCCCC